>WSXT02194851.1:0-10928 GCA_011762715.2 Neuroterus valhalla
AGAATTGTAACTTTTCTCTAACGAGAAAGCAAAAACTGAAACTCTAAATAACTTCTGAAAAATAAACAATTTCAACCTGAATTATTTTGTTTCTGAAGCAAACTTTGAAGCCTCTATTTAACTACGCAGCATTTATTATAGATATATTTTGTTCAATTTTATAAATCCTTATAAAGATTATCGATTTTTGAGATTGGCTGTAACTAGTGTACATCCTCAAATTCGATTCTATACTCGGAGAGAATTTGTTTAGTAGTCGATATAAAAAGCTTTTTGGTAACTCTTAATGCTCATTACGAGAAACCCTTTATTGTGGGCTCTGACTTCAGTAATAGTTTCGCGCTCGGTTTTCGTATTCCCCTACATTTGTATATAGATTATTTTGTCTAATATATATAATATTTTATATATTATTTCTTATATGTCGATATGGGACTGCTTGTTCAGATGATGCAAACAGAGCATACATTTTATTTTTCATGGTAACTTCAATATTTGTTTTTATATTACAATTCAAAATGGAGATTTATTATTCAAACAAATGAATTCTAATAGTCTTGTTTTTATAATTATCAACATTTGTATATATTTTTGGAATAAACAATTTTTCTTTCCAATATTTTATTCGTATCACGTATAGTTTTGCTGGAAACTTGGCTCTTCTATTTTAAAATGTTGTTTTTCACGAATAAAAGGAATACTGTGCGAATACTTTCGTATCTCTTCGACACAAAATGGATTTTTTCATTTTCAATATTGATTTTGTCAAGGAAACGAAAACTGCGTGCCCTATCAAAAAAAGGTTGGTAAAAAATGGTTGGATATTTTTTAAGTGATCAGTTTTGTACCATGCATTTTTTTCTTATCTCGTACAGTTTGGCCACAAAATGGATTTTTAAATTTCTTATATTATTTTTGACAATAAACAAAAACTACGTGTCATGTCAAAAAAATGTTCCGAATAAAATTGGTAGATCTTTCTAATAACCCCCATAGGTTGATCGGGAAACGGAATTTTGGATTTGTGAGTAATAAATTCCTATGGGTAAAGCATAACCGTTGGTCCAAAAAGGCTGGTTAACAAACTTAACCAATAAATGCCTTGAATTGAAAAATATCTCCTTTCATCCTTGATCATCAACGAGATTATTTATTCTAATCGAAATTTTACGCTTTTTTTTATGCCAAAAGCAAAAAGATAGGTCTCCAAGAAATTTGATTTCGAAAATTTGTATTTTACACTATACATTGTTCTCCCTAATGTGCAACGGATCTAAAAATTTACGAAAATTTAAAAGCTAGGTCAAACCTAATGCAAAATACAAAAGATGAATCATTGATTAAAGATACTTCATTATTGATAAAACTTAGTTGATAAATTAAATAAAAAATGATTGTGCGAGTAATCCATGATTACCTTCTGTATGGTGTACCATCTACTGTAGGGAGGTATTCTGTATTTATTATTTATCGACTTATTATATTTTAAATATTTGCTTGCGGATTTTAGGAGGCGATGAACCCTGTACAGATCGAAAAATGAAATTTGAAAAATTAAAGAGTATTCAAATATTTGGTATTTTAAAACAACTATTGGTATTTTCTGAAGATATGACTAGATGGACATTTGCTTCCCAAAAATCATAAGGATATAATTTATATTATCCCAACTCAAAAGAACATATCTTCAATAAAAGGTTCTGCAGATTTGGTTAAAAAAAGTGGTTTATTTAAAACGGATTTAGTCTCCAGAATAAAACAAAAAAAAATGCAGAGCAAATCATTTTAAAAATCTTAAGTATTTCTAAAATTCAATTAATGTATTCAAAAAAATTTTGCTTTCAAAATAGGATATGGAAATTACAAGAGACCATGGCTTGAAGAAAAAAATTTCTAACCATCACGAGATAATTATTTAATACAAAATTTTACATTTTGTGTATCCGAATGACCAAAAGGTTTCACTTCGAGGGTCTAAATAAAGAGGAACTTCCTTTGCGGAGGGTTTATCCAAAAATTACGTAAGAATTATTTTTTGGATTTTAAACACTCCTTTCTACTTTCCCAGGAATTCTCTGTTGTAAGTCTATTAAGCTTTGAAGTGACCTTAAGATTTTGCTTACTCTACCCCCTCAAAGCATTACGTAATTTGTGGATGACTCCAGAGGGCGCTGATGTGCCCGGAGAAAATGACAATCCCCTAGCTTACGGACTTTGCACTTTTCTGATCGGAATCTGGGATAGGAGCTTGTCACTCAGGCGCGTCGAACTATAATATAAGTTCTAGAACAACGGCAATATTTCAATTTCAATTGCATTTTTAAGTAATTAACTAATGTACTATTTTGACCTAATAGTAGTAGTATTCGAGAAAGCCTACCTTCAGCCAGTAGAGGAACGCACGTATTGTTCAATTCATCCAATCATATTGCTAAAGCAGGGAAATTATCATAAAAATCATAAGTTATCCTGATATTGATTTATTATAATGAGGCTAGAATTTTTATTCACTTAGAATCTGCTTAGCGAACATCAAATTAATGTTTTTTCCATAGAAAAGTTATTCAGAATGAATTTCAGCACTATTAGAAAACAATAAAAGAGTCTACATCATCTTATTGTTTATACGGATTTTGAATGCGTATTTCTTCAGTACACAATAAACTAATACGAGGAAATACAGAACAAATGCTATCCTAGTAAAGAATGAATCAGTAATGATCATTGAATCCAAAAGAATGATCTGATCCTAAGAGTAGTATTATTAGCAAGTGAATAGATACTAGTGTAGTTTTTCTCGCAGGATGCTTGAACCATTTTACGACTGCAATAATCAAACACACTGTAAATAAAAATAAAATCTACTAAAAATTGTTTGGAGTGCTAATGAATAATACTAAATTCTCAAAGTTTGATTATTGAGTAATTTTTTGTGAAATTGTTCATTCGTATCCATGTGGGTATGTGAGTGGAAATAAATCCGATTTGTGTATAACATTATAGGATGAAGAGAAAACAAACAGCAGAAAAATCGAGCAGAAAGTCGATGAATTGCCTAGCGAATTCGAGTGTTGCTTTTGTACAACTAAGGTATTTACTTAAATTAACATTTTTTTCTTCCAAGAAACATGGCACAGAATGTCATAAGTAGTACTCCTTAAGGGATTTTTCAATGTTAATGCAAAAATTCGTTAGAATTAATAAATTTTTTTGAACCTACAATTTCATTTTATCTAAACTTTCCAGGTGATGTTTAACCTTTTCTTACACCTGTCAAGTTAGAATAACAGAGGAATCGATTTTTCCTCATATTATAATGATGGGGTAGCTAGGAAAGCTTGAATGTGCTAAAAGTACTCTACGATAGACTTAGTGATGATCAAAACAAATCTCGAAGTGAGAACAAAAAAATTCCCCACTATTTTACCGGAAAAATATTCATGTTAACTTTCGGTCGATTTGAAACCTTGATTTATTGTTAGGTAGCATTTTCTCCTGATTCCGATGGATCGGGTGCATACAGAAAATTTTTGTTTGCTTTTTTCTCATTGGAAGTTTTCTGTTTATAAATAAGAAAACTCTGTATACCTCAAGATATTACATTTGATTGTTATTTCATGAGAAAAACATTTGAATATCTTTTGATGAAACACTGTTTATGAATAAAAATTTAATCACTTTGATGTTAAAATCGGTTCCCCTAAATCGCCCTTAGGGGTGGGGGTGGCGGCAAGTTCGAAACCTTAAATGGGAATCCCTATTTTTTGTTGCATGTTCGGATTCTTTGGATAAAAATGCGTGTGATTTGTCTAAAACATTTTTCTCGTTTCTTGAGAAGTAATCAAAAATCAAATAACTAAAAATACGAAAAGTTTGTTTTAAAACTGATTTCGAGTGTCGCAGAATTGTAAGCGTGCATTCTCAGTAACAGCATGTTTTAGACAAATTATACGCATTATAATCCAAAGAATACGAATATGCAATAAAAAATAGGGGCTCCCATTTAAGATTTCGAACTTGCCCCCACCCCCAGGGGTTGGTGCGGGGGAACCGATTCGAACATAAGTGTATGTGCTCCTCAGAGTGATTAAATTTTGATTCATAGCATTTTTTCATAGAGTTCCTATTTTTCGAGATATTTGAAAGTTTCAAGTTCAAAAAATCACCCGGTATAAAGGAGAGGTACAGAAATCTCAGAGAGCACCTACAGCGGTATCATTAAGGATGTTCGTTTAAAATAACTGTTCTCATCATCGGTGCGCTTGCAGGTGCGACGTCTCCACTGGTTAGTAACCTTAAAGACATATCCGTGTGCCAGAAATATGTTGTGGCACTTGCTGGATGGATGCAGAGATTAGTCATGCTTGGGTCGCTCCGTGTCCTTAAGACACGCGAAGGTTTCACCGGCCCTTCATTGTGATTTCGTCCTGCATGTGGAAACTCATCTCACGGTTGTTTAATTAATGTTTTATTTTACATATATATTCAATGAAAATCTGCTATGTGCACCCGACATTCAGAATCAGGAGAATATTCTGTACAAGAATCAATCAAATTTTGAATCCTATCTAAAATTTACACAAACTCTTCCCTTTGAATACCAGACTCTACTTTATGCTGTTTCGGCGAAAAATTATCTTTCAGCCATGTAATGATATTTAGAAACTGCTTTATAAAAGTGCAACTCAAGTTTGAGTGCAATATCGCCTTACTTGCGAAAAATAGTTAAATGATATATTTATTCAAGAGTCAATTGTTGCTTTACTTTTGAAATTGTCTAGAACCTTTCTTCGATACAATGAAGAAAACATGCCCAAAGCATCAAAACAAGCAATTGAGTGAATCGATAAGTTTGAGTAATAATAATTAATTGATAACTTTGCAGGGAACGTATGTATAATGAATAATTCGTGAGCATGAAATAAAATTCGATATTCCAAGCATGTTCTGCATTGATTCATGTTTAGTCGGTTGAACATCTTTGTGGTTTTGTTTATCGGAAAACTCTTCCAAATTAACACCAAACAAAAATGTGTTGATTCATTCTTCATAAATAAAAATGTTCAATAGTAGAAGTGTCAATGTGCATTGTGCATGAATATATGTTACTTGAGGCAAGTAAACCCTATATACAGGTGACCTTCAGTATTCTCTGTTGAGTGCTTTGTTACTATGATATATGACATATAATTTTACTACTGATTATATTCCCATAGGTAAGAAGTAGAATTATAATGATCAATTTATTATATTACTTTGCATCATTCTTTACAATTGACTTCTAGAAGGTTCAGAAAATTTTACTTAATACTCTGTACATCAGAGTATTTGAAACATGAACACCTATTTGACTCAATTTGATAAAACAAAATTTTGAAAGGGCTTTCTAGAAAAACTTTAAAATCTATTTGTTACGTTTCGGAGGGAAAGACCTCACTTTGTCACTATGTAGATAGAGTTGGAAAAATTTCCGACATTTAAGGCCCAGAATGAACCCTCAATATTTTGAAACGAAGCACCTGGGCATTTTTGAAGTTGGGATTGCGAAAAAAAAACACACAATTCAAAGTTGGCCAGCTGTATAAGCGTCAGTGTAATATTTATCACTTAAATGTAAAATTTACATACTTTTAGTTACTTCTGAGGAATTACTTTCGACGTCACAAAATAGAGCATAGATTGATCTATTGGCCATCGAAGCACGAAAATATATCATTTCAACCTTAGTTCAAAGGCACGCGAATATCTCCTAGAGTACAATGAAAAAAGTAAGAGGTTTCCCTACAAAACGCATCAAATCAATAATTAAAAGCAACCTTTTTGACAAAGTCATATATATGGCTAAAAAGTTCCCGATGTACATTCGTGGTGTAGGACAAAAATGATCTTTTTGGTTCAAATTAAAACTTAGCCTACAATTCTAATCTACAGGAAAATAAGGTAGTGTTGCAACTGAGCTGAATTGGTTCTATAATTATCAAAAAATTATTTTTTTAAGAATGTGTAGTGTTGAAGTTTACACTAGGCTGAACTGTTAAAAATATTGTCATGAAAAAAATCATTTCAAAAACAAGTCGGCAAGTGCTCACGTGGAAGAGTTACGCAGACTGCGTGAATATTTTGTTAAAAACAAAAATGAAGGTAAATAGTTATTTCGTAGTACTGAGAAATAACAATCCTCCGTAGCGTTCAAGAACAACCAATAGTGATGTCCGCAAACAATCTTCAGCAACGATCAAGACACATACTGAAAACATCATTCTTAAAATTGTTTTTCATATACATGAATTCATGAAGCGTATAAAATATAATAAAATATATTTTCCATTCAGTTTTCAATGACGCTCAAAAAAATGTAGGTGCCACAAAATGTTGTGCATTATATGAAAGAAGCTAGAAGTTCGAATTAAGGAATTTGTAATTTTCTATTGTACTTGTTCACTTAAACAATTGTAGGCTAAATATTAATTTGAACCAAAGTTTACTTTTTCTCCCTGTGCGGATATTCCGCACTCATTATACTGAATTCAAGTAAATGTGACTCAGGAGTAATGAAATTTCGAACTGAAGTGAATTGGTAAAGATTTTACTGCTAATTAGTTAGAAGTAACGAATGATTAGGAAAAGTTAAAACGCGGCACTGAATCATCTACTTGTTGAGCCACTTCCTATTTTTTTGTGAGTCAACTTTCATTAATTGAGGTTAAGAGAGTCATTTTCATAAGATTTGGAACCATAGATATAGCATGCATATAAACATTGAACTAGAAGGGATCTTTTTCAGCAAGACTTTACATTTTGAAAATGATTGAGTAATCCTCATTTACGATGCTCATCGTGAGAGTATAAGTGAGTGTAATATACCTGACATTTACACATACAATGTATAATGTGAAGCCTGAGAGCCTCAAGGCCAGGATGTTGACTCACAGTAGTAAAAGACTCGACAAACGAGGCAGAGTGACACTTCAGTAGTTACTGTCGTAATGTATATTTCGATTTTCTGTATTCAGCATTTCTAATATGTCTGTTTAGAAACATTTTGCACAGGTATTACGGCATCTTTCCAGGTCAAATTTACAAAATTAATAAAAACTTATACTTTGGAACAAACAAAAATTTCATTGAATTGACCAGAGAATTATTAAAACAAAAGAATTCTTGTTCACATGTCTATTAATTTTAAAAAATTTCATGGTTCAACTAACATCCTTCTATTTGGAAAAATAAATTCTGACTGTATGCGAGCTCTATGCATTGGCGTTCAAAAGAATAATCATTTCAAAAAGTATATGTTATAGAACTAATCGGAACTCACTCTGATATGGAAAATGTGGAACAAACAAACCCCTGAATCTGGTCTAAGAATATTTCATTTCGATTCATATAATTATGTTTCCAAATTATAGTATTACAACAATACTGATTCATTTTGTGTATTTGGAATGTGAAAAAACTATAAAAATGTGAACAACGAATTCCACACCTGGGAAAACACGAATGTCGTTCCTTGTGTTGTAATATTTTCAAACAAGTTCTTCATACTTCTTAATTATAGGAATGTGGACAATTTGGATATGGTATGCCAATAGTATGCTAAGGTAGAGTAGAATAGGTCAATAGACGATTAGCAAGGAAAACCAAAATTTTGATAAATTAGTCATAATTAAATAGTTTATTGAAGTAATAAATTTCATGCTATTTTTTAGGCATATAAAGAACACCGAGATGCAGAAGATATCATGCCTCTTGCAACGAGTGACTTCAAGACTCCTATTTGTCAAGAATTGAGATCCATACGCGGAAGTAGCCTGGAAAATACTGGTTTCGGTGAATTACAAATGTCACCTGTGCAAATCTCAGAGCCAAATGTGTACAGTAGTAAAAATAATTACAACGAACGAGGCAGTGTGGACAGTTCAGACACTTATGCTAGCTGTCAGACGCATCCATTTTACTCACAAAGCGACCTCACCGAGGAGGCGGACAGTAATTTGTATGTAAATCCACTTGAGGGTACGGAGAAATGCAGAGGTATGCGAGTGAAAAAGTCTGCCTCGGGGGAAGTAGGGCATTTTACTCTGGATGTATCTCCAAGTACGGAATCGCTCAAGGAAATTAATTCGTCGAACAAAAGTAGTACAGTTAACATAAACGAGGCAGTTCCAAAGCACAGGAAGACACGCACTCAACAGGTGTGTATAATTCAATAATCAAACTATATGAATTTTTCAGAAAACTGCAATGCTCCAACGCCTACAACATTTTTTTCTATACAAAACACGTCGCCAAAGCGGACTTTAGTTCCCAATAAAACTCTGCGCTTATATCCTTAAGATTATGACGCTCAAGCTATGAAGCCCATTGTACTAGGATACTATATTTGTGAGATAATTGCACACGTCCTTTCACTTCTATAATGAATTATTTGCCGAGAAATGATTTGCTTAACAACCGCGTTTTCAAGTAATCGAGAGTAATTGATAACTCGACCGAAAAGTGTACACCCACTTCTGTCTTTAAGATATTTAAAGATAACTCAGGATATTTCAGATACTTCAAGATATTTCAAATACACCACGATACTCCAGGGTATTTCAAGATAATTCACATACTTCAAGATACTTCATATACTTAGGTAAATTTTATATACTTCAGGATACTTCAGAATATTCCAAAATAATTCAAGATATTTTAAGGTTCTTTGAAATATTTTAATTTACCTAAGGGTAATTCGCATACTTCAAGATACTCTACATGCTTCATGATCTATCACGTACCTTAATATACTTCAGGATATTTCAAAGTACTTCATGATATTACAAGAAACTTCGGGATATTTTAAGATACTTTATGATATTTCAAGTTACTCCTGGATATTTCGAATAGTGCAAAACACTTCCCATACTTCAAAACGTTTCAAGATATTCCAAGACATTTTAAGATATTCCGAAACATTTCAAGGTACTCCAGGATACTTTAGGATAATTCATATACTTCAAGATACTCTCACATACCTCAAGATACTTCATATACTTCAGGACACTTCAACATGTTCCAAGATAATTCAAGATATTTCAAGGTACCTCGGAATATTGCAATGCACTTCGGGATAATTCATATACTTCAAGATACTTCACCTAGGGATATTTCACGTACTTCAAGATGCTTCAAGTTATTCCAGGATACTTCAGGATATTCCAAAGTACCTCTGAATATTGCAATGCACTTCAGGATGATTTATATACTTCAAGATACTTCATATACCTAGGGATATTTCACGTACTTCAAGATGCTTTAAGTTATTTCAAGATACTTCAGGATATTTCAAGGTACCTCGGGATATTGCAATGCACTTCACGATAATTCATGTACTTCAGGATACTTCAGAATATTCCAAAATAATCCAAGATATTTTAAGGTACTTTGAAATATTTTAATTTACTTGAGGGTAATTCACATACTTCAAGATACTCCACATGCTTCGTGGTGATTCACGTACCTTAATATACTTCAGGATATTTCGAAGTACTTCATGATATTACAAGAAACTTCGGGATATTTTAAGATACTTTATGATATTTCAAGTTACTCCTGGATATTTCGAATAGTGCAAAACACTTCCCATACTTCAAAACGTTTCAAGATATTCCAAGACATTTTAAGATATTCCGAAACATTTCAAGGTACTCCAGGATACTTTAGGATAATTCATATACTTCAAGATACTCTCACATACCTCAAGATACTTCATATACTTCAGGACACTTCAACATGTTCCAAGATAATTCAAGATATTTCAAGGTACCTCGGAATATTGCAATGCACTTCGGGATAATTCATATACTTCAAGATACTTCACCTAGGGATAATTCACGTACTTCAAGATGCTTCAAGTTATTTCAAGATACTCCAGGATATTTCAAGGTACCTCGAAATATTGCAATGCACTTCAGAATAATTTATATACTTCAGGATACTTCAGAATATTCCAAACTAATCAAAGATATTTTAAGGTACTTTAAAATATTTTAATTTACTTAAGGATAATTCACATACTTCAAGATACTCCACATGCTTCGCGGTGATTCACGTACCTTAACATTATAGAGGATATTTCAAAATACTTCATGATATTCCAAGAAACTTCGGGATATTTTAAGATACTTTATGATATTTCAAGTTACTCCTGGATATTTGGAATATTGCAAAACACTTCCCCTGCTTCAAAATATTTCAAGATACTTCAATATATTCCAAGACATTTTAAGGTACTCCAGGATACTTCAGGATTATTAATATACTTCAAGATACTCCCACATACCTCGAGATACTTCATATGCTTCAGGACACTTCAAAATATTCCAAGATAATTGAAGATATTTCAGGGTACTTCGGAATATTTCAATGCACTTCAGGATGATTCAAATACTGCAAAACACTTCCCATACTTCAGGATATTTCGCTTACCTCAAGATGCCTAAAGTTATTTCAAGATACTTCAGAATATCTTAGTGTATTTCAAGATAATTCACATACTTCAAGGTACTGAAAGTACTTCAGGATAATATTCAGCACAAGTGTACACCATGTTTCATGATTTGTCAACCCTTCGAGCAATTTTAGGTTTTTCAATTCCTGGTGCTCCATCCGGATGTAATAATTATGCCACTTCTGATAACGATGCATGGGAACATGATTTTCCGGATGAAACCCAAGAAACTGAGAAACAAGTGACTGAAGCAGATTCCTTTTAACAATTCAGCAAGGATTTATTACTGTCTCCATTTTTTTTTTTTTTTTTTTTTTTTTTTTTTTTTTTTTTTTTTTTTTTTTATTTCAATGATTGGTTTTATGTTTTTGTTATTTTTTGTTTAATATTTATTTTAGAATTTGATAAATAGAAGAGATATTAGTGGTTGGGGTTT
>WSXT02194862.1:0-19328 GCA_011762715.2 Neuroterus valhalla
AACAAAGACTAGCAGTGGTTTTCCTAATTTTTGGCCAACAAAAAGGAGTAAAATTAATATTAAATACATTATTTTCGGGATGACTAGCCAAATGGCGGAAATAGGCTTGTCGTCCCGAAATTCGGGACGACTAGCCGAACGTGCGAAATTGCTAGTCATCCCGAAATTCGGGACGATGAGACACTTCGTTTTCTTTTATATTTTGGAATTTTGAAAATACCATAACTCTGACAATTTTGTTTTTATAAAAAAAAATCATAAGGATAAATTGTTCCATTTTTCACCTACTACAAGAAACCGTACTTATAGTTTCTGAGTCTCTTCTGAAGGTATCTTAGATAATAAACTTACATATAAAAACTTCCGTCAAAAGTCGAACGCGAAGCGCGAGTGCCACAATGAGAATGTGAACCTTAAAGCCAACAAAGCTTTGATAAATGTAATCTTCATCTATACCTAATTACGATATAAGTTAAGAATATGAGGTTGCATTAGTTGACTGGGATCTAAAAGATATTGATTTCTTCAATTCACTTTCAAATCTGCATCATTATTGAAATGAACAATAGCAAAAACATCTCGAATGCGAGACACAAATACCCGAGCTGAAACTTGTGAGAATGTGCCCGCGAAGCGGGCAGGTTTTTTTCATTATTTTTAATGCTATCAAAATTGGAATTTTCGATTTTTTGAGAATATTCAAAAAGTTGTATGCACGATCTTGTAGGGCTCCCAAGAAGAAACGTTTTTTCCCTCTGACTTTGTTTTCAATCTTGCGTTATTTGGCTAAAAATTCTCATTATATTTTATATTTTTGAATTTTGAAAATACCATAACTCTGACAATTTTTTTTTCATCGAAAAAAATCATTGGAATAAATTGTTTCACTTTTCACGTTCTACAAGAATTTGTACTTACAATTTTTGAGTCTTGGAAAAAAGTCCAAAAATTTTTTCAAAATGCTCCCCCTCTTTGATTTTCAATCCAAAATAGCTGGTTAACGAACTTGAGCTGACTTTTTGGTCCCTCAAAATGTGTGCCAAAGGGCAATCCAATCGGATTAGTCTTTCAAAAGTAATGGAGTTTACAGACGACAACGACGACGACGACGACAGACACCAACGTAAAAACTACTTTTTCGGAATCAGGTCTCAAAACATGGAGATTTCATAAATCCCACGAAAGTCGATTTTCACGTAAAACCAAAACCTTCTCATAAGGATGAGAATGTACATAATAAAACATAAAAATTTTCAAATTCCAGATTTCACGAACGTAAAAATCCACCAAATAAATGTCCCAAATTCTTCTGATCCAAGACACATTATTCTTTTCTATTAATATGAATTAATGAAGAATGAGCCACTTAATAATCTTCCACCTTAGTTTTAGGCAGGAATAACTAATAATTATCGAAAATGATAATAAGTCGAATTTCAAGAGCTCAATTATCTCTAATTCAGATTATGAGTGTTTCAAATAGCTATATTGTGGCATCAGTTCAAATAAAATAAAAGCATTCACGTGACTGTTTCCAAATTTGATTCTAAATATTGAAATACAAAATATCAATTTCAAAAGATCAATAATCATCATCATTATGTCATCAAGGAATTCCCATATTTTGATGCCTCTTATCTGGGATTGGCCTAGGGAATGTAGGTGGGCGGATTCTGCAGTTTCCTCGCAGATAATCACGAATATAAGGGGAATAGGATCTTGCACAAAATTGAAAATACATGGAAATACCCTTCCATTGGATTTTACCGACCCTGATCAAATTGCCCTGATAAAGTACGGAACGTGCTTAGAATTTCCTAGGAATCTCCCACTAGAACGTTCCAGAAACTTCCTACTAGGATTTTTATTGTTAATAATAATATAACTATGATTTTCTAATAAACTTTCAGTTATTTGAATTTTCAATTAAGATTTTGAAAAAATTACCGCTCTTTTCTCTGGCAGCTAGTGCCATCTTGCGCTTACACAATGCGACACACGCACAGACGCAGAGCGCAAGGGGTGGTTGTGTTGTATGAGTTTTGTTGTTTGCAGTTGTGTGAGTTGTGAGTGATGTAAGTGAAAGATATCAAGATTTTTAATTAAATAACCAAAATAATTATATAAGTAAGTAAAATAAGCCTGTTATATTGACTGTTACTTGTATTCTTCCATGCATTGAATTCAAGAAGCTACCAGAAATATTTTTAATCGTGTTTGCGTGAAGCGGAATCAACCATGTGTTTCTGGCACATGCCGACGTTTCAGTTTTAGATCATTAATTTGAGCAACATATTTGTGCAGTGGAAAGATCATGATTGCAATATTAGCGGAGTAAGCACTATTATCACAAATACAGTCACTTATAAAAGAGTTGATACTATTTTTGTTGGTGATAAACGGTCAAATATTCATGTAATTCTAACCTCAAAATTGATAAAAAGGGAGCCCTGAGCCGTTGTTCGAGATTCGAGAAAGAGAAAGATAAAAAAAATGTTATCTTAATATTATATCCTTATACACTCGTTTTTGAGTATTATAATATAATAATTTTATTCATGTTTTCTTGAAACACTTTGATGTTGACGTTTGGTAAAAGTTTGACATATTACATTTTCCTACTTGACTGTGTGGTAAAAAAATTGATATTTGGGTTCTCTAGAAGAGTATTTTAAAAACTTTTGAGGTTAGTCCCAATTGAATGTTAAAAATAATAACATTATGTGTAATGAAATACGAATTTCTCCGAATTTACCATCACTGCACAATTCGAATTTTTTATCTTGGATATTTATGTTTGAGAAATACATTTGGGAAATAGCAAAATGGGAAACTATATATAGAAAATTAAGGAAACCTGGAAGCTTTATATTAATTTTAACATGCGCTAAATTCATTTTTCAGATAAACTTGCATCATGAGTCGTTTTTTTGCAACTGGTACAGACTCAGAGTCTGATAGCTCGTCGGAAGAGGAGCAAGTACAGCGCGCACCAGCAGCAGCTTTTACTGTAAGTATTGGTTACGCGATTTTCTTAATTTCAAATACACTTATCAAATAATTCAAAAATAAATAATAACATGGCATGGTACTCATGATAAACTTGATCTTACAGTTCAGTGATGAAGAAGAAGAGCAGAAGCGAGTCGTCCGTTCGACTAAAGAGAAGAGATATGAAGAGATCACGAATCTCATTAAACTTATTCGAAACTACAAAAAGATCAAGGATATGAGTTGCATGCTTACAAGTTCGTAGTTTAAATAAGTTCCTCAATCCTTGTAATTACTAACTGTTCAAACCGCCCATCCATACCATCAGAATCTTGAATATTTTATTAACTTGAATATGTGTCCCTAAGGTTTCGAAGATTTGCAACGTGCGTACCAAAAAGCGCTGCCAGTCGTGATAAAGGAAGAAAGTGGCCAAACACCTCGTTTCTACGTACGATGTTTGGTGGAAATGGAAGACTTCATAAACGAAGTTTGGGAAGATCGCGATGGGCGCAAAAACATGTCCAAGAACAACTCTAAATCTCTCACCTCCTTACGTCAGAAGCTGCGTAAATACAACAAAGATTTCGAAGAGGATATTGCTAAATTCCGCGAAAATCCTGACCAGGACGATGATGAAGAAGATGAGAAAGGTATCAGTTGGATTGAGAATTTTTTGTTAAATTTCAGCTCATGTTGATTGCTAGAATTTGTTTCTGACAAAAAATTTTTCTTAGCTGAAGAAGCTGAAGAGTCTGACGGTGAAGAAGACCGCGCTGCTGCTTTTAAAAAATCTAGTTCAGAACCTGTGCCAGATGTTTCCAAGTTCAAGGTACGTGGAGGGGCATTTTTTGTTTCTTTAAAGGGACGATAAGGCTCTTAATACTTGAATTTGCAGAAGGGCGCAACCGATGGAGATGAGGGAAGTGAAAGCGAATCCGACTGGGGAAGTGATTCAGATAGTGATAGCACTAGCAGTGATGACGACGGCCAATACCAGAACATTCGTGAGCGTTTCATTAAAAAGTATGTTGCTCACATTTTGTATGAAATGTTTTCCTTTATATAGTCATATTGGAATTTATTTCAATTAATTATTTAACTTTGTTTTATTCACAGAACAACCGATAAAGAAGTAGACGATGAAGATAAAACTAAGAAGAAAGAACAGAAACGAAAAGATAAAGATAGGAAAAAGAAGCGCGATGAGGACGATGGTGAAGGCGAGTGGGAAACAGTCAAGGGAGGAGTTGCGATACCTTCGGAGAAACCTAAGATGTTTGCTAAAGACGCTGAGATCAATGTCGTTGCTGTTCTCAAGAAACTGACTGAAGTCATTGCTGCTCGTGGTAAAAAGCGAACAGATCGTCGTGAGCAAATTGAACTTCTTCACGAACTTCAATTAATATCCGATGCGCACAATCTTGGACCAGCGGTTACTATTAAAATCAAATTCACTATTGTCTCTTCAATTTTTGATTACAATCCTAAAGTCTCTGATGCTATGAAACCGGAGTACTGGTCAAAGTGAGTCTCGAATAACTTTCATTTATCTCCTAATTTGACACACTTCGAACCTATTGAGAGCTAACTAACATTTTTGTGTAGATTACTTGAACGTATCTCCGAGATGTTGGACATGATTCTAAACACACCAGATTTGTTGATCGCTGAAACGGTTTCTGAAGAAGAAGAAGAGTACGAAAAGCCTCCATACAAAATGCATGGTTGTGTCCTCACATTGGTGGAGAGACTTGACGAGGAGTTCACGAAGCTTTTGAAGGAATGCGATCCTCACAGCAACGAATACGTTGAAAGGTAGTTTAATGCAATTCAATTTGAAATGTACCATTGTGCTATTACATATATTTAATCGGAATTTTTTTAGATTGAAGGATGAAAAGCAAGTCGCTTCAATTATAGACAAGGTGCAAGAGTATCTTGAGAGGAAAGGAACAGTTTCAGAGATTTGCAGGGTCAACCTTCGCAAAATCGAACATCTTTATTACAAATTCGACCCAACTGTTCTCAAACAACATGATGTAAGTTTTATCACCACTCTGATATTGCATAAAGACAATTTTAAATTTCTATGCTGTTCTATTTTTATTCCAATCTGTATTGCAAATTTTTTTTAGGGTGAGATTCCTGCTGACGTTGTTACATCTGTTCAAGTAATGGAGAAGCTATGCAAATACGTCTATGCTTATGACGGTACAGACAGGCTCCGTACTCGTGCCATTTTATCGCACATTTATCACCACGCCTTACATGATAACTGGTTCCAAGCTAGAGATTTGATGCTGATGTCTCATTTGCAAGAAACTATCCAACATTCCGATCCAGCTACTCAAGTAAAGCTACTATCTGTTCAAGTCTTAGAAATGAGTTTTTGAATCGTATAATTCTTATTTTACTACATTGGCAAGGTATCATTTTTTTCCTGAACCTGATTTCAGATTTTGTACAATCGTACGATGGCTCACTTAGGACTTTGCGCCTTCCGTCACGCGAACATAAAAGAGGCTCACAATTGCTTGGTAGATCTAATGATGACAGGGAAGGTCAAGGAACTTTTGGCTCAGGGCTTGTTACCTCAACGTCAACATGAGCGTAGCAAAGAACAGGAGAAGGTAGAAAAACAAAGGCAAATGCCCTTCCATATGCACATCAACTTGGAGCTGCTCGAATGCGTCTATCTTGTATCTGCAATGCTTATCGAAATCCCTTACATGGCTGGTAAGATTTTTTATTTCTTGAAGCATTACTTTGATATGATTAATGTCTTATATTCCTGGACTACTAAATTATGAATTGATTCTTGCAGCTCACGAATTCGATGCGAGGAGAAGGATGATTTCGAAGACCTTTTACCAGCAACTGAGGTCAAGCGAACGTCAATCTTTAGTCGGTCCACCTGAGTCCATGAGAGAACATGTAGTCGCAGCAGCAAAAGCTATGCGAAATGGAAACTGGGCTGGTTGCAACAACTATATTATCAACGAAAAGATGAATGCTAAAGTAATTTAAAAAATCAGATAAATCAAATACTTGGAAATGATATTACGAATTACATGATATTAGATTTAAAACGGCACTTAATTTTTGTTTAGGTTTGGGATTTGTTCTACCAAGCAGACAAAGTTCGCGCAATGCTGACGAGGTTGATCAAGGAAGAAGCACTCAGGACTTATCTATTCACTTATTCACACGTTTACGATTCGATTGCTATCCCCAGATTGGCAGACATGTTCCAACTAAAAAAGTCTCTCGTCCTTTCTACGATCAGTAAAATGATTATCAACGAGGAACTTATGGTAAGATCTATAATCAAAAATAAATAAATTAAAAGAGCAGAATGTAATTTATTTGAAGCTAACGTGTATTTTTTGTTCCAGGCATCGCTAGACGATCCAACAGAAACTGTCGTGATGCACCGCAGCGAACCGAGTCGTCTCCAATCATTGGCCCTTCAACTCACTGACAAGGTGAACAACTTGGTCGATTCCAACGAGCGCATCTTCGAAATGAAACAAGGTACTCAGATTGTCTCTAAATTAATCAAATAATTAGGCTTATATCCTAAAAACGATTTTATATGTTAATCAAATTATTATTTTCAAAGGTAACTTCTTCTCGAGAGGCGGAAACCAAGGCAACTTCCGCGACCGACAGAACTACAACCGTCAAGGTCAAGATTGGGGACGCCAAAGGCGTGATCGTGATCGCAACCGTGAAGAAAATCGTAATTATTGATTGAATTGAACGTCATAAGCTTCTTCGTGAGTTGTACTACGTTTTTATATCGATGAAAAAAAGTATTAGGTCTAATATAATGAATGATATCGTTGTATGCTATAAATGGTATCATTTTATTCGGTAACTATGTATTTACATTCAATCTGTAAAATAATAATAAAAAACACTCTGTTTTTTTATTCATTGAACACATACAAAAGAACATTCTTATATTACAACAAAAATTATGGAAAATAAAGCCATTCGTAACTGAGATTGAGACGATTCTTTATCCAATTTTCAGAGTTAAAATGTTGTTAAATAGAAAAGTCACTTTAAGATCAATTATGCGTTCTGAACACTTTCGATTAGTTTATTGCCAGTTATAATACTGTCTGAGGCCATAACGAGGCGAATTCCTGCCGACTTTTCAACAAGTCGACATGCAGAAATTTCAGCATAAGTGATGCCGCCTATTATACAAACTACAACTACCTTCGGAGTTAATGCGCCTTGTGCTCCGGTGATAACACATTCTGGTAAATTCGTCAAATCCTCGAAGGTCTTTGGATCGGATTGAGTCGCCACATTGTGTAAAATTTGTGCCTGAGAAAGAGAATGCAAAAAATGGGTCATTCTGGAGTATTCCAGTAAATGGAGGAATCAGATTTAGTCCAGTAAAATTAGGATTTGATTATGCAATTAAAGCGGGAAAGAAGTGTTACACTTTTTATCGAAAAAATAGTCATAACTTACTTTGTGGAGGATAAAATTCTCTACAAATTTGCATTCATGCAATTTTCCGATATTTGCAATAGTTAATTACCTACAGGTAATTACTAAGGAAGAGGGGGATGAAAAATCCTGAATTTTGGAATAACTCCCTTTTTTTCATCGCGATCCAAAAATCGTCATTACAAAAGTTGTAGCGGTTAAAATTATGAAAATTTTCATAATAATAACTCATCGGTCAGACTAATGATGGTTTCGCAATAGCGCGTCAAAGTCATCAAGTCGCGCGCTGCGGGGCTGTTGATACAAATTGACGCGCTCGATCTAGCGTAGGTTCAGTTGCTATTTTAATCTGCTTTAAAAATAAATTGATAATTTATGATTCGCATAATGTTTCATCTAAAAATAAGTGCAAATATGCACCTAAAATCCAGTTTTACCAATTTTCCGAAAATTTCTACCATACAGAAAAAAGGCTCAAAATTTTGTTTAACTGCTGTTAAACTGTGAGTTTCTATTATAAAAATATGAACGGATTTGAAAACTAGAAAATTGGACATTTTAGAATTCCATATCCCTGAAACCGAAAATCCTGAGATCGAACAGATCTGATGGTTTGAGATCTTCTCAATTTTTTTTTGAAGATTAGTAAATTTTGAATACTACCGGAATCTCAAATTCGAACGTCAATTTTGGAATTCAAATTTCCGATGATATTATTTTCGAATTTCTGAATCTCTTAAATTGGAGATTATAAAATTCCAAATCTCCCAATCAAAAAATTTTGAGATCGAACAGTTACAATGTTCTGAAAACTTTTTACTCCTTTTTTGAAGACTGAAAAATTTTAAAAATATGAGAATGGAAAATAATCGGGATCTTCAATCAAAACTTAAATGTTAAATTTTAAATTTCCTATAATCTTTTTTTTTTAATTTCAAAATTGGAGATTCTACCATTCCAAATCTCCTAATCCGAAAATTTTGAAAGCAAACAGAACTAATGGTCTGAAAACCTTTCAATTCTTTTGTGAGGACTAGAAAAATTGGAGAATATTGGAATGTAAAAAGGAATCATAATTTTGAAAATTAAGATTTAACAGATCTTATAGTTTGAAAAATTGGAAAAATCGGTATTAAAAATTAAATCGTGTAGTTTTTGTAACAAGTCACGTGCACAGTCAAAGTCAAAACGTCGTTTAACATGAGCTCATTTTCGTCGCCCCTTATATTCGCGGATTTTTTTAGAGTTCGAACCTCTTTTTCTTTGATGATGCGATTTTCGCTGAGGCTCAAGGCCTCGTCACAGAATAAGCAGTCACTCATTTTGGAAAGCTGGTCGCTTCCAAACTGATTTGATGACTTTTTTCAAGGGAAGTGCGATAGAAAGTGTATTAAAGTCGCAAAATCCAAAAAATAAATTCACCCCTTATAATCAAAATGACGGCTTTTCCACGAGGGGTAGGAGGTCGCTTTTTTGGGTTTAGACTCACCACTGACCACCTAACATTCACACAAAATTCCGTCTTTCCCGCTTTGATTGCATAATTCATCACATTTTT
This sequence comes from Neuroterus valhalla, assembly GCA_011762715.2. Classification (NCBI taxonomy): domain Eukaryota; kingdom Metazoa; phylum Arthropoda; class Insecta; order Hymenoptera; family Cynipidae; genus Neuroterus; species Neuroterus valhalla. The sequence continues at coordinate 9,023 of WSXT02194862.1, forward strand.
CGTCTAATTTTACTGGACTAATTGTTGGACTTACAATCGCTGGGATGTAAACACCACTAAAAACGTAACTAGGACAGGTAGGTCCTTTCAGGTCGAGAGCTTTTGATGCGCTTGGAATCAGTTTTAGTCGCTTTGCGTTCGTCATCCATTTACTAGTCCAGTTAGGAAGTTTGTTGAGGACGTTGTCTGTTCTGTATTTCAACAGATTAACGCTTTCGAGTTTGTAGAACAAGGGTATGTTTTGGTACCCGTGTGCATGAAGGTGAGATTGCTGGATTACTTGTGTTTCACTGCGAGTTACTCCGTCGCTGGTAATTGAAAGTAAAGAAAGGAGACGTAGACTTCGTAGGGGATGGTCGTCTGAAAAAAACTCAAGAGTTAAAACGTTTTATCACGTCAGTTTTAGAGGCTGTACAGATAGCTACATGAAATTCCGAATGGTTTAATTCTAAATGCTTTGAAGTGAAATCTGCGCACAGATATTTCGAGTTTTCAAAGAAAAATACACAAATATATTGATTTGTCAAACCTATATTTCTTTCAATGTATTCCAAACACTCTTTTCGCCTAGTGCATTCCAAGATGGACTGCTCGATGGAGTGAAGAACTTCGAACTCTGAACCCAAGGCCACAATGGCAGCCTCGCAAGCGGATATGTGGAATTCCAGCTGTTGCTTTACCTCGGTTGTTTTCTTTAAAGTGGTCGCCACGTAGTGTTTCATTTCTGCCAGCTTCATCCCCTGGGTCGCCTCCTGTTCGGCTGATGTCAGCCACCGGGTCGCAAATTATTCATAAACCAAGAGCTAAATGTGCAGTTATTTTAAATGAAAGAAATGTACATTTAAGTAACTTAGCCTTGGCTCGCAACGTGGGGAAAGCATCGCTAAAGTGTCTGTCCCTCACATCTCCGTAGACCTGGTCTTTATTAGGGTCCAGCTTTGTCTGCGAACCTCCTAGAGTAGCTGTCCCAGTTTTGATGTCCACAACTTCACTCAGAAGGCCCAAGTAGGTCACGGATGTTAGGAGAGTAGACGCCAGGTCGAAAGATCTGTCCATCACGATCAGGGCTCCGATTTCGTTTTCGCTACTAGGGGATCCAAAAGATTCTTCTATAGACTTCACCATCTTTAGGGTCTGTTGGCTGTACTTTCCGACACTAAGAGTTAATCTAGGAGCACCAAGAATCAATTTCAAGGACCAGAGGTTTCGAGCGATGGCAGGAAGTAGACCAGTGTCTTTGTGATAGTAGAGGGCACTGAACATCGGAGTTTCCATTGATAGGACATTTCCATCGAATAAAATAAATTCCCAGGATAGTGAACGTAGGTTGATCAGTCCTGCAAGTCCTGGAAATAGAAATTTCTTTAAAAATCAGTTGGAATTTGAGATACTTCCGCAGTTTGGTAAGCTCTTATTAAAGTACTTTCTAAATTTATTTAATTTTTTTATGCAAGCAAAAAGGTATCTTGCCTTCTTCTTCGATGAGAGATCGTAGGGCGATCGAAACGAGTGGAACTACCAACATATGATGAGAGAGTCCGTGAGATTGGGAAAGTTCTGCTTGAATTTGATCCAAAACTCTCTTACAAGCTATCAAGTCACATGAAACTATAAAAATACGTTGTGCATTAGCCGGCTTGAGCCCCTGTTCAAGTTTAAAAATTTTTTCGACTCCATATCTCCTGCAAGCATGACGAACACTGTTCAAATATCAAGTTTACATTTCTTATTAGAAAATATATTTAACTCTAAGAACATAAAACGCTCTACCTTAATACTGTTACTCCCACAAAGCAGTCCAACAATTTCATCAACTTCTGCTCTATTATCAAATCCTTTTTTCCAGCAATCACATCCAAAATTTCAATCAGCTTTCGCTGACTGATTTGTTGAAAAGCTCCAAGCTTGTCATCCAAAGTGATATCCATGTTTTACAATAATTAACAGATCCTGTTCTCTCTCTTTCAGTCAGTTATTCGATTTTAGGATTCACAGTTAAATCTAAGGCACAACAAAGATTTGTGACATGGTAATATATTTATTGCTTATAACTAGAATTATCTAATAATTTCCAAATACCTTTACAGTAAACTTCCACTTAAGTTGACTTTCGGATAAGTTGACTGGGAACGTTCACATAAGTTGAGTAAACAGTCCCCCACCACAAATACGGTGAGAAAGAGAAACCACGGATCGAGAGAGAGAAAACTGCAGAGAGGGGGATATTATCCTTGATGGTGGGGACTCGGTGACTCCCCACCTTGAGTCAACTTAACTGAATGTTTACGTTTTCGCGTGGTCAACTTAAGTGGAAGTTCACTGTTTATAGATAAAATTATGTCAGTCGCTTATGAAAAAAATAGCTGCACTAAAATTTTAAGATAATATACTAATTGAACTTTGAATTCCGGATTTTCAGATTTTGAACTGGATGAGGATCATCTTCGTGATTGATCAACAAGTTGGTACGAAGAAAAGATAAATTTTTGTTGACATGTCAGTTGTGATGTCACCAGCGTAGTACAGACAGGTTTCACCAAATGTAGACAGCTGTCTATACCGCGTATGTTACAGCTATCTATATTTTTACTCCGTTGTTTGACTATAGAGTATAGGTACGACGGTACCTATAGTTAGACAACGGAAATCGGAGTAGAAATATAGACAGCTGTATTATACGCGGTATAGACAGCTGTCTACATTTGGTGAAACCTGCCTGTACTACGCTGGATGTCACATAATATCTGAGGTTTTATGTTATGTGGGTTGAATTGTTGGACTCGATTGGTTGGAGGCGTTGGGGTCACAATTTGCTGCTGCGACCATGCATTAAGTGCACTACAAAGATAGCGTACCTGACATTTATTTCTGAATCCCTACAAAACGCACCTACCGGAAAGTATACGTAACTAACACAACATTCGAATATTCGAATTTTTTCGGTAATGAAAACATTAGATTCTCTTAAAATATTTAGGATTGCCTGTATGATTATTCTCTAAAATCAACATTATTGAATGGTTTCCAATTCTAATTCCTCTAAGAAAAAATATAGGAAAATCAGTATAATGATTTTCTTTTAATAAATATCCTGCAATTTCTACGCGATTATAGAGAATTCTTTACAGAACATCATTATATAGAAAAATATTATAGTATATTATGCATGGGAATAAATTATACAAAAATATTGAAGGAAGGGAAGTAAAAACTAGACAAACTACAGACATCGATTTCTTCTAGATATCTCATGATCTCGCCGCACAAATGAACTTAAATAAGAGGAAAGCGAAAATTGTTACATTTTTTTGATGTTTTAGGAATCCTACGAAATTCTTTGTAATCCCTTAAAACTCGGAAAATGCTTTAAAGTCTGTGTAATCCTCCTAAATCCTTCAAATCAGTGGAAATATTTGAAAATCTGTAGAAACCTTCAGAATATTTGGAGATTCAATCAAATCCTTCGAATCTTATAAAATCTTTTGAAATCCTTTCAGAATTTTTGCAACCTCTCGAAACTCTTTGAAGTTTTTTAAAATAGCTTAAAAGCATTCAAATCCGTGGAAATCTGAGAAAAATCCTTGAAAATCTCCGGAAATGTTTGGAAATTTTGAACATTCTCTCAAATACCTTGAAATATTTTCAAACTTTTTGAAAACCGTTGAATTTCCATAAAATTGTTGAATATGATATCAAATTGGAAGAAATATCTTGAAACTCTGTGGAGTCGTTTTAAAAACCCTTAAATCCCATGAAATCCCCTCAAAATTCTCAATATCCGAGAAAATTCTCTGAACCTATGAGAAAGCCGTTGATGTGTTTCAATCTTGTGAATCTTTTGGTATCCCGCAGAATTGATTGAAATCTAGGAAATTCTCTGAAACCCCACGTTAAGTAAATACATAAATCATTCGTTTGTAATTTTTATATTTCTTGCATTATTCTTCGGAATAATATAATATTATCTATAATGCTAATTTACTCATGATTTTTCTAGACTTGCGAAAAATTATAAGAAATGTATTATAAGGTAACTTTTTATCCTTTTCTAGCAACGAAAATGGTAAATTCTTGAGGAATCGGGACAAATAATTATTTTCAGGCATATAACTTTAAACGTCTTTATTACGATTCGAGTATACACGTTACTCTAATTTGGTACTAAATTACACTGCTATAATAAAAATAATAATACTTATGTATATTCCCACAGAAGATCGAGAATAGTCTCTGTACAAAAAAAAAAAAAAACGTAAAATATGCATCTGGTTGTAAAGCTGAACAAATTCAACGATAAAAATGGTGTAAATCAGTATAATTAAAATACGTTCATCAAATTTAAAACTAACGAAATTTGTTCTTTTCTGTGTATAGTAACTTAGCTAGTTACACAAGAGGATATTTTTTATATATAATAACTGGAGCTCATACTTCAACTTCAATCTGATTTTTCCGAAGTAACAAAAAGAACATTGTCTGAAATTACATGAAATTAGGTTCTAATTTGATTTTGATATGTAACCAATTTAGTGATAGCACACAATGTTTTCGAAACTTAATTACACGAATTAAATTAACAATCTGAAATTATTTACATTAAAAATATGATAGCGCCAATAAAGTTTTTGGGAATCATGTACACATGTTGATTTCTTATATCAGTTCACGTTTAAAGCCACACGATACTTTAACATGAATATCACATATTTTCTGTTATTTTGCTCTCAAAAACACAAAATTCATTTTTTTATAACATAATATACAATAAATAGTATGATATTTTGAAATTTGTTACTACAGAAAAGTTACAATTCTGTCGATATTCCCAGTGTGATAAATTCTTCATTAAAAAAACAGTAAAGGTACCATTTTTAATTTATTATCGTCCTCTTAAAAATTACTTCAACACACTTTATTACACTGAGTAACCATCAACCACTGTATTCTCCATGTGGTAAATGTTGTCCGATCGTTGTGAAACTGTGACTGGGGTTATCTGACAAGCACTAATAAAATCATTTTTCCTCCGAAAACTTCACTTTATAAAATATTAGTCTCAAATTTAATACTAGAACATGAAAATATATATTTTCTTAATTTTAATACAAATTTTCTTCTTTCTTGTATAATCAATTATAACACTCCTTGTATACATTTAATTTGGCAAATTTGATACAGGTACATGCATGAGTTCACCCAAGTTTACACATTAATACATTTTTTTCAACTTTCTTGCAACTTGCGAAACATTGAACATTTAGTTTGTAGAACTATAATAAATTATTATTCAATCCAAGTATCTTCAAAATTGAATTAATTAACTTTTTTATACTCAGATTCACATTTTCTAGACCCCAGTCAAAGTTCTGAAAACAATAGATATTATTTAACACTTGATTCAAATGCTTTTCATAAAATTCATATTATTTGCAACAAACCAAACTCACATTATTTTAATTTCATGCAACGTTCAGCTACAACAACAAAATTTCTATATCCATAACAGATTGCAAATATACTTGCCCTGAATAATTAAAAATACGCAATAAATGAATTCACTTAACAATCCATTGAAAATAAAACATGTCTTTTTCAAATAAATAAGAATATTTCCTAGAAGCAGTAAATTATCCCAAACAAATAATACGTAGATGGTATGTTTTTATCTACTGATCTGTGATAGAGAATTCTCTGTGATCACAGATCAGTAGATCAAAACATACTATCTACGTATTATTTACTCTCTGATCAAAAACTCAACATCTAACAATATCATTCCAAATAAAGCTTGAAAGCTCATTCGATGATAACTGTCACTTACTCAAATATCAGCATTTTGTGTTCATTTGAGCTAAAAGGCATTCTTGCATTTTGAAATAACACCTTTTTTCTTTCTAAAAACCGGTGTAAGAATTAATTTGGCATTTATTTACACTAAAGGTTGACACTTACAGATGAGTAATAGTGAAGCCAGAGAATGATCTGCAAACACTTCTTGAAAAAATTTGTAAGTATTTAACTGTCGAATTATTTCTAAGATGGAATAATTCTAAAGAAAAAGCTTTCAAAATTAATATAAAAAAAGGAGGAACCAAGTCGATATCTGTTATACGTTATTACGCATACATATCGGTTCTATGAAATGTATCCAAAATGTATGATTAGGTGCGCTTAAAAGTTACTTTCATCATATATACCCTAACTTGTATCTTAATTGCAAATTACGTACATTCCATAAGTAAAGTACTTCTGTCTCTGTACACGCAATTATAAATATATTTCTTACACATGGGTAGAGAGGATGTATCTTAAATCACAGTGGAACCAAAAAGAATCTATACGACAAATAATCAACATAATTGAAAGTATTCAACACTTTTGTATTACCTAACATCTTATTTATTCTCAAAAAATGGCTCGTTGAACGTTATTTGTAAGCTTCGATGTATTTTTATCTAATATATTCCAATGGAACACTTCTTATAATCTAATTTTTCCATAAGTAATTTTCCTTTGTAGAAAAGAATGGATAAAAAAAGTTATCATGAAAATCGCTTATTTTCCAAAAGTATTTTTGTATTAAAAAGCTTTTCTGAAGGAATTTGAAATAATGTTAAAAAATTTAATGTGAGTAAATATTTTGAGAAATATTGCATGATTTTCATTTGCTTTTCTCATAATGATAGTGGGTTTCACTGAGACTTTCAGAACATCCTGTATAGTTTACCTATATTATGGGGTTTTCAAACACAGCGCGCGGAAGCTATTAGTATAAAATTAGGTTTGAGCTATTGAGCACCTGTCAATTTTGGAGTCACACTATATAAAAACACCTGGGTTTCGAATATCATTTTATCGCTAGACTCGCGCAAGACGACGCAAAATTAATACTTCGTAAGCCTTTCTTTTTCATTATTCTTAAACGCGATGCAATTTTAGTTTGGTGTAAAATATGATTCAGTTGTTTCAGTTAAATATTATTATGTAGATATAAAACATGCAGAAGATAAAATCCATGTAAACGTTGTGAATTAAAAGGTTCTCCCACAAAAATCGCGAACACCGAAGTGCATTGTCAGCTTAATCAAATTCTACCTATCGATTGAAAATACATGTTTCGAGTGAAAAAGACATCCTTCAGAAAAAAGCCTTTAAAAACAAAGAAAAAAGTAATATGTTACATCATTATTCAACCAGCTCTGCGTATTCTTTAGTTTATATTTTTCACCCTGTTTTTCTTTCTAATAATTTTATTAACTATTTTAGAAAGCAAACAGCAGTTAATTTAGTCCGAGTTTAATTTTAAATTCACGCCAGTTATTTTTGTTTCACGATGCATTGAGACTAAAAAAACTTGAACCGTGTTGATGACTTGATAAATAAATATTCTACAATAAATCAAATTTAACAAAAAGTTGTTTCAACTCAATAACACTTAGAAACTAATTATTTTACATTTGGCATCTATGTTTTCGTATTTGGCATCGACTAGATACTTTGTTGTAAAACTCTATTGCACCTTGAATTGATAGCAACGATTTGCAATTCATAAACAAGAATTGAATCATATGCAATAGCAACACTGATCCTGCAAAGAATGAACTGCTTTTTTTGCGTACAAAATTTCTGTCCCTTGCGTAGAAACAATTGTTGGAAGACTAATCACGCCCTCGTGACAGTGATAGTTTTTTTTCTATCCCCTTAATGTAAATAATTCACAAAGAATGAACAAATATCGGTATCAAATATAATAAATGATCAGCAAATTGACAGTTCCTACTTATAAAAATAATTTCATAGATCTTTCCAATTATTAAATTACTTGAGCATCACAAACTAAAAGTTAAATGTGCACTGAAAGAAATAAAACTAAAATCTGAGATACATTCGCTGTATTCAAAACTCAGTTGGTAAAGCTTGGTTAATTGAATATGGTTTAGGTGCAGAGAGCAGAATTTACAGCTGTAAAGATATAAAAATATTTAACTTCCTTTCTTCCCTCATTACTCATTACACTATCATTTCCGTACCAGAATGCGACATAATACATACGTGTAAAAATGACTATGAGCTTCAATATAAAATTGATTGATCCGAGTTCAATTTGAAATCAGATTCAGAAAGGGAAACCAAACTCGATTTTTTTGAAAAATTAATGTTTGGATCAACTTTTCTTCCCAAGGGGCTATTTGAACATTCCGGATCTACTCTTATTTTTTTAAAGTACGTATAAAAATTTATAAATAAAATTTATAAGATAAGTTTACATTCATACGTACAGTTTCACGAAAGATATAAATAGAATTTGCGTTAAATAAGCGTTTCTTCCGACGATTGGCGAGACTGAGGTCGTCTCTCAGGAGATCTGTACTTGATTGCTGGCACTGTCAGCGATCGTTGGAGCTTTCTGGGTTGATAGCCCAGGGAGCCTTGTCAGACCCCGTTAAGCAAGTCTCAGCAGGAACACTCTTCTTCTCGTGGTAATTTTTGTCCTAATGAATCCTTAACAATTAACGATGAAAAACTCTGATTATTAAAAAAAAAATTTTAATCTAACTTATTGTTAGCCGTCTTTCTTTTACGATTTCCAGAAACTGATAAGAAAACGGTCTATAAATTGAAGAGAATTCCATCTTGATGTTTTGCTTTGTTATCGAAAAATAAAGAAAGGGTTTATTATTCATTTTTCGATAACAAAATAAAATACCAAGGACATTTTTCTTATTTCTGAAAATGAAACGAAATCGATGCAGAACTATACACTCTATTCGAAAATCTGTTTTCAAACGTCAGGAAAACTACTTTGACTTAACTGAGAATGAAATTACCTTTCTGAGTTCCATGCTACCAGGATTGCTCATACGAGGTGGCGGAGGCGAGAAAGCGATTTTCTCGTAGGGAATGTTTCCTCGACAGAGGGTACTTGGATCCAAGCTCAAAGCTGCCTTCAGAGCGCTTTTCCTCAAGAGTCCATTCATATTGTTAGCATTTGAATTTTGAGTTGTGTGAATAGGCGAAGATGCCCTTGTATTTGGGGACGACATCGCCGTATCCGGCGGTGTACTCGAGGGCATTGCCAAAGAATCGGAATTTGAATCTGTCGTAGTGGTACTTTCTTCTTTATTTGAAGTGATGTTGCTATTGAGATCATCTAATGTCGAATCCCCCTTGTGATCCATGCTCATATTATTTGCATTCCTCTCTTCTGTCTCTTTCAGTTCTCGACTATAATGTTCCTAGAAGTAGGCAAATTCAATTATCTAGAATATTATGCTCCTGAAATTATAAATTCAATGAATACAAATTAACTGGTATCTCCTTTTAAATTAAGAAAAAAAGAAATCATATTAACCTCTACTGAAGAAGACTCGCAGTCTTGTTATGAACGTTATGGCTTAAAGCTACTCCATGGTACCCTATCTAGCTCTTGACCTTACCATTGGGAAACCTATTGTTCGCTCAAGTCGAGCGCGGGCCTGTACAGTCAACCTCAAGCGCTCTGGAAAGCAGAGAATTAGATTGAGAGGCAATAGAATTAGAGGCATTAGAGAGGCAGAGAGGGGGGGGGGGAAGGATTAGAAAGAAGAAATTGATATGTGACAAGTGTTTTTCTGCTTAAAGCCAACAAACCTTTCGGAAATAGTTAAAGAAAGTTAGGGAATGGGGAAGAAAATAAGATAATTAACAACAAAATACATTATTTTCGAACAATTTCGTAATCTACCGTGAAAAGAATCAATTGAAATTCAGTAATTTGAGCAAAAATAAAACAGATTTTCAAGCAAAAAAGAACGAATCTTATATTAAACATATGATTCATTCGACAATGAAATCGATAACAAAGTAGTTCAATTTTTAACCATTCAGTTAAATTTTCTATCCAAAAAGTTAAATTTCAGCCAATACAAACGAACCTCTTAAAAATAGTAAAAGAAAGATAGGGAAAGGGGAGGAGAATCAGATAATCAACAACAAAATACATCATTTCCGAACGAATTTTGTAATTACCTGTGAAAAAATCTATTAAAATTCAGTAATATATGAAAAAACATTTTTTAACAGGAAAAACGAATCTTATTTTAAATATATGATTGATTCGACAATAAAATCAATAACAAAGTTGTTCAATTTTTGACCATTCAGTTCAATTGTCTATCCAAAAAGTTAAATTTCAGCCAATACAAACAAACCTTTCAAAAACAGTTGAAGAAAGTTAGGGAAAGGGGAGAAGAATAAGATAATTAACAACAAAATACATAATTTCCGAAAGAATTTTGTAATTGACTATGAAAGAATCTATTCAAAT
>WSXT02194873.1:8092-19327 GCA_011762715.2 Neuroterus valhalla
TTTTTTCCCAAAGAAAGCATTCATCTGGGCAAGTGACGTCACTTTCATCTTGTATAATTATGAGGGCTAGAAGAGGGCCTCAAGTCCTTAACTGCTCAGAGAGAAAAAGTTTGAAAATAGTGTGTCTTGCATTAACATAAAAGATTTCATAAAAGGAAATACGAAAATTGGCTCTCATAATTCTTTCTAAAATTGAATCCAAAAAACATTTTAAAATGCCATCAATTTCCAACTCATTCATATATTCATTTTTAAAAAAACCTTGGGTATTTCATGACAATCCTTTCATCTTTTTCAGGTTCTCGGTGTCTATTTGGTTTGGCGTGGTGCAGCTCCAGGCCTTCGAGTATATGTAGATTTCGCTTTCACGATTCTTAACCGGCAACATTTCTCTGAAAATGAAGGGTTTTCCGGGAAGAGAGTAAAGTTTACTTACGATGCACCCGCCCAGGGAAATCGAAATTACATTCCCGTTTCCGATCTCTACAGCCGGAAATTTGCTGATCCAAATGGTGAATTCCAATTGGAGTTGTCGATGGCAAATGTCAGAACTGTCTACACAGCAGAGGTAATCTTCTCATATATCATTTTATACCCTTCAATTTAAATTTGTCAGATCACTTCAAAAAATCCACATATGTGTACGTTACCTTCTGAAAAGAAACTGATTCTCGTTGCTGTTTCTTATTTTTAACCAAATAGTTAAATATTCATCTAAAAGAGACAAATTTCTGAAACAAAGTGTTGACTTTCTAACTCAAAATGGAATTGTTTACAGAACGGATGTTTAACAAAATAGTTATATTTTAAACAAAGGAATAGATTTCTCACTGAAATAACGAATGATTAACTGAAATAATAAATCATCAACTGGAATAATGGGTTTTTACCAAAGAAGCCCAACACACCACTAACTAACACAGTGAAAACATTTTCAACCACCCTCTAAGAAATCAAATGATTTCAGCATTGTCCAAAGAACATAATTTTGCAGCAGCATCCTCCTGAAATTCTGAAAAAAGAAGTTGTTAGTAAGTCAAAATCCACAATATGTACCTTACCACCCAAAAAAGCGAACGACATTCAACGGAGGTCGCCAACATCTTACGCCAAGCCCCACTTCCTTCCTCAAACTAACTGAAGAAAAAATAACAGCAATCAAAGAATTAAATCGGAAAAAAGACATCATAGTATTGCCTGCAGATAAAGGTGACACTAAGGTATTAATAAATAAAGGGGAATACGACAACAAAATCAAGGACCTTCTAACTGACGATACATACAAAAAAAGTGAAAAATGATCCCTTGAAACAACAGTCAACAAAACGAAAACCCTTACAAGAAACTATAAACCTAACAAAGGAACAATATCTGAATTGATACCCACTGACCCTGTTGCTCCAAGACTTTCGGACTCCCGAAAATCCACAAAAAGAACGTTCCATTTAGACCTATTGTAAGCGCAATTAACCAAACAACCTATAACCTAGCACGCTTCCTAACCAAGACAGTGAATTCTTTCACAGGAAAATATTTAGGTCACGTTCGAAATTCCCCTGATTTAACTAAAAAGCTACAATACATTCACATTCAACCTCAACCCAGTGGGCACACGAGTCCTAAGGTTGTCCTATAGACGTCTTTTGGCGGACGTCTTGAGGATTTTCTCAGGCCCTTCCAAAGACATGATAACCGAGTGGGAACATGAGTCCCAAGGTTGTCTTATAGATATCTTTTGGCGAACGTCTAGAGGTTGTCCTCAAATCCTTCCAAAGACATGATGAGAGCTAAAGGAAGTCTTGAAGAAGCCAAGTCCCAAGACACAGAGGTACGTTCTCAAAACGTATACAAGACGTCCTGGTGCCCACTGGGAAGAGCCAAAGGATGTCTTGAAGACGACAAGTTCCGAAACACAGAGGTACGTCCTAAGGACGTCTCTAGGACGCCCCAGTGCCCACCTGTTATAGCTAACGGCTTTATGGAACATCTGAAAACTCAAATCTTCAACCAGTCGAAGCTCACACCAGAATTCTGGTGCCTTTGGGTTGACAATACATCCTAATATCCAGTTCACTATAGAAATTGAACGAAACGGGAAATTTCCATTCTTGGACGTTCCAGTTTACAAAATATCCGATAACACATAAGGACATAAAGTTCACGGGAAACCCGCTCATACAAACAGATACCTCCATGCCTTCCCTGACACCACGCATCTTAGAAACAGTCGGTCATCAATCCTCTCGCTCACAGAGCTGTATCAATAACAGATAAAGATAACTTAAAAAAAAGAATTGAAAAACGTTGAATGACCCCTTATGTGAAACGAATACACAAATAAACAAATTGACAGAGCATTTAGGAAATGAACTAGGACAAGCAAGTGAACATACCCAACTAAAGAAGGAGAAAGAAAAGCGATCACTATCCTACCCTTCATCCAAGATATCACAGAACAAATAAGAAGAATTCTAAAACAACACAACATCCAAACCATATCCAAACCACCTAAGAAAAAAGAGCAACTTCTAAATAAGCTCAAAGATAAAAAGGCACCATTCAGTGATTCAGGAGTATATAAAATACCTTGCCCTTGTGGCGAAGTCTGTATTAGAAAACTGGGAGAGTAGTGAGTAACCGTTTAAAGAAACATGAGAGTAAAGTCAGGCTGAAACAAATCATACAATCAGCACTTCAGTCATATATACAAGTCCCGAAACTCGCGGGAGTGGTGGTAATACCAATACTGAAGCCGTCTTGTTTCTCTGTGTTGCCGCAGAGCCGGGAGGCGCTGCGTTCTGGTAGTTTGTAGGTAGTATAGTTTTGTATAGTATAGTAGTAGTAGGTAGTATAGTTTGTGAATCATCCGCGCATTCCACTACTCATCTACGGCGCCCTCCGTTGTATTCTGTAACGTCACTGGTCGCCTCATAAACCGTGGTACCCCTACTCCCCAGAGTTTCAGGACCTGTATATACGACCGTGATTAGCATTAGTTGAGCATCATAAGGGCAATGGATTTAATACCAATCCGATTTGGCTTCCCATCCTTCCGGGTTTTCCAAAATAGACTTAATGGGCCAACCAGGTTTTATCAGCCCCACTGTCGGGCCTGTGACCAATCACAAGCATCGTAGAGAGCATCATAACAACATAACCTGAAACCTCAGTTTGAATAAACTAAGAGAGACGGATTTTTAACAAAACAGTTGGATTTTTAACTGAAGGGATACATGTTCAACTAGACTTTTCAACCAAATTTACGAATTTCCAACTAAAGTAATGAATAGGCAACTGAAAATGAAGTCATGGAACTTCTAGTTGAAAAATGGATGTTCAACAAAATAGTCAAATTTTGCAACTAAGGTAGATGAATTGGCGAATAAAATGATCAAGTTTCTGCCACGAAAATAATGATGTAACAACTGCTTATATTCTCATTACTTTGAGAATGAATAATTTATGAAGTCGAAGAATGAAGACTGAAACAATTTGAAATATTAGTCAGATTTTTAGAATTAGAAACCTTACACAGTTTTTATAGTGGAATCCCATGAGGGTCCGTCCATAAACTATGTTATCCATTTCGGAAGAGGTTCAATTTTAGAGCGAAAAGAAAAATTTAACAATATTGTTAATTTTCACACCAAATAATAAAATTTTAGAGCAACAAGATCAATTTGTTTCCGAAAGAAAAATTTTCAATTTTGAACTACGAATTTTCAACAAAATTGCAAAATTTTGGAACCAAGAAGATGGATTGTCAGATTTTCAACCATAAATATGAATTCTGGAGGAAAAAGATAATTAACAATCAAAGCTTTTATTTCCCACACTATAATTTTTTATGAGTGCAAGCTCCAGTCAGACCGTTATCTCTGAGCACTCAAATCGATTACCCTCAAATTGATATCGCAGTTCATCGATGGCACCTAACTGAATAGATGATATTTTATATAAAAAAAAATAATATTTGCAGGTAAAACTCCCAACCGGTGCCTTTGCAAGCCAGCCAAAATCGACGAAACTGGAAACAGGCTACTTCACTTTCGGTGGTTTTGATTGGAACCTAGTAATCTACCCTTACGGGAACAAAGAAGCTGAAGGACGTACCCAGGAAAATAGATTGAGCGTCTACCTCGTTAGACTAACAGGTTTTGATCATCGGTGTAGAGTGAGATATAGCGTGACTTTAGGCGAGGGTGAACGTGCATTAGAGTCTGGTCAGATCGAGGACCTTTCTGATGCCGAAGGTCGAGGTTTCGGCTGGCACCCTCGAGTTCGTTGGGCGGACATACAGCACAAAGGTGCTCTCCGTGTATCCTTGGAAATGGTCGAAGCAAGGACAATTTCTGAAATCGCGGTACAAGCTCTTGGGCCCGCGACCTTGCCGGCTTCGCCTTGCTACGACAGAGACAAACAAGCTTGGGCCATCAGAGCAGATCTACATTCCGATACTGTCAGGTTGCATCTTGTCTACAAAGATATCCACAACGTCCCTAGAAATCACTTGAGGTGAGTAATGAATTGTAATTAGAAGAATGATATTATAGGTACTTGCGATTCCGGTAAAAGAATCATTTTCCTTGGCGATATGAATAAGCTTATACTTAGAAAAAATTATATTCATATTTCCTCTTTTCCAGATACGTCAGCTGGTCGGCCTATCTAATGAGGGGTGAGGAACCAGATGCTGAAGCGACAAGTCTTCCTGGAGCTCCATTCAGTCGTTACTACGCGCAGGAGCCAGCAGACGAAGGCATCATCATGGAAACAAGCCTTGGTGTTAACGAGGTCAAGGATGAACATTGTCCCTTCCTCACAGACAAGGGCCAACTCCGCATCAGGCTGGAGTGGAACGAAAGTCACCTTCTCTTTCAAGCAACGTACCACAAATACGACGACGTCTGTCGTGTTCACAATCAGCAGATGCGACGCGAGATTGCAACACTACAAGCAGAAAACTATCACCTAGAACGAGAGTTGTTCAGTTATCAAAAAAGTCTTGCTTTCGCGCAACAACAACAACAACAAGTTTCAACACCCCAGCACACTCCACACTCCGGACATCTTGAACGCTCTGCTTCCTCGGACACCGAATACGCCTGACATGTGGATCGCGGCCTCTACCAAACATCGTCGAATCTTCAAACTCCAACAATACCAGAAACCGACCGTCGTGTTCACGAAAACCTCAACAGGATCATGGACCGACGTCTGAGTAATGTGCAGTTACAACTCAGACGCGAATCAGACACTCAGTCTAGAAAGTCTCAGGAGTCGAGAGGTTCCTATTATGATGATCAACCACGTCAAAGTATTGTTCAGCAGCCCAAGTCTAGGCATTCTGTTGAAAATGGGACAGGGTATGGATATGCTGTTTATCCTCCGGGACAACAGAAGAGGAGAAGAACTTCGCTCTGGGAAACTTTGACGGGTTTGGTATGCTCTCTGGGTGCTTTAGCTACTAGGGCTGCTAAGATGGCCGCGAGAAGAGGAGAACCTCTTTGAGAAAGACTGGGTTTGGTAAATCTGTAAAGATAAGTGGAAACGGAAACTGACCAATTCAAACACCATTGGTGAGAAATGACTGAACAGATTGGAGGCCGCTGTAGAATCAGAGGATGGTCTAATAACGGATTTTGGAAGTAGTATGGATCTTTAGACTCTATACACCTCTATCTACTTGTCAATTCATATAACTAAAGAACCTATTTTCCTCTAAAGACTTTTTTCACTTATGACTTTCTATGCTATGATACCAATTAATACCTACATGCCAAGTCGCTGCGACCAGATAAACTTCTTAGTATTATGTAATTACGTAGTGACTAGCGATTACAGTATGAAGCAATTAGAGGGCATCGATGTTAGAGAAATTGTCGAATATTGATTCGATATAATCGGTTCGGCTTTAGGTACCTGACGAGAACTCACTGTCAGTAAGTTCCTTGACCGATATCAAACTTTCAAGTAAATGTTCGTTCATCCATCGTGTTTTCTAATCCGTAGGTTTCGCACAGATTTCGGCATTTGAGAAGTGGAAGGAAAAGTAATTTCTTCCGCGAACACCTAAAGCCGTCCTTTAATACCAGAATACCTTTCGTCAAACTCAAAATTTATGGCAGACATACCTAGAGCTATTAGGTTTACAATAACATTCTTCCAAAACTGTCATAAATGTCCCTGAAGAAGGCTTCTTGAATTCCATGAGTACATGAGAATTTCTCATTTTTTATACATCTTCACGGGAAATAACGACTGAGAAAAACGGTCTTTGGAGGTAAATGATAAGGACCTTTTTCTTGGAAAATTGTCATCGTCTTAGGAATTGTATTCTTTGTCAAAACGTTCTTATTTTCATGAAACCAGATTAGTGCAAAAAGTAGCTGATGATTGAACATCAAAAATCATTTTCGAAGCAGTGCCAACTCGTAAAAATATTTACAGAAAATTATCGTGAATTTCAATTGATTGGAAATTTCGAAGACCTATGCAGGAGAACCAGTACGAGGTAGATAGGGAAATTTTTGAAATCATAACATCGATCAATGATTGACAAGTGGGTAAAGAATTGCAAACCAAGTCAAAATTTAAACATTTTTATGAGCTTTTTATCCTATATTTCTCAAATAACAATGCTTCGCGATTTCATTTATATTTTGAGCCTCCTGATCAGTTTTTTTATGACATTCTATATAAATGCATGAAACAATAATCTAAAACTGCTATTGGAAAATATTTTGATATTTATGCAGTTGAGAGTTCTTTTTACATCTTGTAGATTATGTCTAATTATCAAATCACTCTCATTCACTTAAACCACTTGAACATTCATCTATTCGCTTGAAAATTAAACTTTTTTGGGATATTTGTTCATACTCTCTCCCTGTTACGGGTTTGAGAGTCTCTGTATAACCTTCTCTCTATTCCCTTGCACACCTCACCACTAACTCAGGGGCGAGGGGAACCTACAGTTTAAAGTGGGTTCTGAACCACCAAGAGCAACAGCTACTTAATACTTAGAGAACATGAAGAACTCTAGAGGTACCGGGCTCACGACTCTCCGTAGCCCGCCGAAGCTCTTCCAGAGTGCGAGGCGGGAATCGGATCCACAACCAGACAGTACCGTGGGTCCAAAGCTTAGGACCAACTGACCACTCGCTTGAAAATTAACCTTTTTGGTAGTAATGCAATATTTTTAGCTTAAATTTTATTATTTTTTATTAAAAATGCAACTTTTAATTACTAATTAATCATTTTTGATTAAAGATCTAGCAGATTTTCTCTGAATCATTCTTTTGTCGTTTGAGTGAACTGATTTTTATTTTCTATTAGAAACTTCTCTTGTTCATTAACTGAATGGTTAAAAGTTGAACCACATGGTTGAAAGCTGACTTTTTTTTCTATAACTCGTACTGGTATCCACCTCGTACTGGTATCCAAAGCGTACTGGTGTTCACCTCGTACTGGTATTCAACTCGTACTGGTTTACACCTCGTACTGGTATCCAACTCGTACTGGTATTCACCTCGTACTGGTATCCAACTCGTACTGGTGTTCACCTCGTACTGATATTCAACTCGTACTGGTGTTCGACTCGTACTGGTGTTCACCTCGTACTGGTATTCACCTCGTACTGGTATCCAACTCGTACTGGTGTTCACCTCGTACTGATATTCAACTCGTACTGGTGTTCACCTCGTACTGGTATTCAACTCGTACTGGTGTTTACCTCGTACTAGTATCCAACTTGTACTGGTATACAATTCGTACTAGTGTTCAACTCGCACTGGTGTTCAACTCGTACTGGTATTCTCCTCGTGCTGGTATCCAACTCGTACTGTTATCCACCTCGTACTGGTATCCAACTCGTACTGGTACCTAACTCGTACTGGTATTTAACTCGTACTGGTATTTAACTCGTACTGGTATTCACCTCGTACTGGTATCCAACTCGTACTGGTATCCAACTCGTACTGGTGTTCAAAACGTACTGATGTTCACCTCGTACTGGTATTCACCTCGTACTGGTATTCACCTCGTACTGGTTTCTCCTACATATTTCGATAGAAAATTGTCAGCGGTCGATAAAAAGTGGAGAGTTTTATAGAATCTGTAACGAAAAATGTTAAAACACCAACGACATTTTCAGCCCACCGATGTTTCTGCACGAGCGAAAAAATATAGATAACTTTGCATATTTCCAGATACCACACTAGCCATATGTCGAGTCATTCGATCGATACTCTCAACCTGTATATTATCTTTACATGGAAATGTAATGCGATTCGAACGCGAGCGTGAATTGCAGGTAAATGTTTTTAAAAAAAGTATACGTCGGGTTCCTGGCTCAAATCTTTCTAATAAGAATATGCAAATTTGTGTAATTGATGAGGCTCCAAGTACTCGACGCATATTTTCTCTCTAAAAAAGAGATATGTATACTTTGTACATACATCGTACTAAAAAGCTTGTATGTTGCTTTCGTGAGCCATGTGCTTTCTTCGTTTCCATAAAATAATCGATATTCTAGTTTTTACATCTTTAGGTTTCTTTATTATAGGGCTTATTCTAAGAGTCTAACCAGGGAGAACTACACACCCACACATACATGCACACACATACACACACATACACATACACACACACACAGTATCCCAAATCAAGAATTTACTGTTCAAAACCGGCCAGGGATTACAATTTCCTACCGATACCTTCACTTTTTTTTATTCTTATCATTAAATGAAAAAAGGAGGTCTGTAAAATTTTCTTGTTTAATTTATTCTCGTTAAGGCACCAGTCCTACTTTTCACGTTAAGTTTATAGTTTTCGTAACGAGAGCTCATTACCTGAGGATCAATTTATCAAAGTCATTATACGCGCTTTCTTGCTTTTACCGAAAATAATCAACTTCGAAATATTCGCCGCAAGCTATATAGAGTTGACAAGGAAACATTTCCAACTAGCTCGTAGCTCAGAACGCAGCGCTTTGGCTTCATAGTCGAAAGGTTGCGTGTTCGATTCTCGCTTCCTCCACTCTTTATAGGTTTTTACACTGTATTCTTAATTCGTTGAGATAATAATGAATATAAGTTTCTTCAATAATCTTCAAAGAGATATTTGATCCCCGGAAATAAACTTTTTTCGAATTTTCGTAAGTTTCAACTTCTGATCGCATGTTATTGCATATATCGTGTTTTATTTGTAGTTATATGCATGAAAAGAAACTTGGAAGAGTATTTCATTCTAGTCCAGGAATCAAATAATTCTTCGATAAGTCACTGTTTTGTCTGGAAAGTACAAATAGAAATATTTTTCCTTATTTGAAAAACATTTATTATACCTCATATTTTATGTATAAATCGTAATCATTATCGAAACAAATTAATAACCCTCACGAAAATGAACTTGTTCGCAAGATATATCATAAATAACTTTTAATTTTTTTGACCAATTTCCATAAGGAAAAAGGTTGTTTTTGTTTTGACCTTAGGTCTGGAAATATTGGATTAATAGTGAATTCGTTAGTTTGAAGAATCGCCTGCAAAACGAACATCGTAGTTTTTTACTGTTCAAACTGTGAACATGTTTTTCATGTGGAGTGTTGTGAATTTAGTTCTAAGTCAAAGTTCTGAAATAGTGGAAACATGTTCTTCGTTTAGAAAAAATAAATAATTATTAAAATTCGTATAAATCACATATTTCGTGGTCTGCTCCAAGAATGGAGGTTAGGAACCGCGAAGACAACTAGTTGAAATATATGGAAGTTACCAGTGTGTTATGATTCGACGAAAGTTATTTAGGGACTGAACATTTACGTAAAACCTACTGTCCCACAATATGTGGGACAGACAGATAGATACCTAGGGACCAGGAATTCTGAACACAAAACATCTCAAATTGAACAAAAATAGTCTATGTAAGCACGAAACTGAACTTAATGATAAGTCAGATTTTTATAACAAAAACATAAAATTATTTGACCTCGATAGTAATTACCACAGAAGGAAAATATAAGGAATGGTCTATATTTTCCAAAATGAGAGTACCATCAATTTCAGATGAGACATAAAAAATTGGAATATATTTTATCGATATTTTTTCAGACAATTTATAAATTTTTCAAAAATTAAAACTCTTGAATAACTTTTCATGAAAACAAGAATTTTATTCTCCTAGTAAGTTTCATCAAAATTCCAACTTCCTAGTAACTTTCGACGAATTATAACACACTGCTAACTTTAATAAATTTAAACTAGTTATCTTCTCAGTTCCTAACCTCCATTCTTGGAGCAGACCACCAAATATTTGATTTGCGAAAGTTTTAAAAATTATTTATTATTTTCAAACAAAAAACACGTTTCACACTATTTTGGGACTTTGACTTAGAACTACATTTCCAAAGCTCCACATAGATAACATGTTTTCAGCTTTCTCGAAACTTCTTATCATGAGTGTCTGATCCTTCCTCGTCACTTTTATTTACATTGGTTAATTACCAATTTTCCCCTGAATCATTATTTATAATTACATACTATGTATGTAACTACACATTTTCAAACAACATTTTGTAAAACTAGACGTTTTTCCAATAGAACATTTACATAACAAAATGAAATCCTCAACCGGAATGTTAACTTTCAACTTTTCGAATGCACAGTAAAAACTTGGGAGTAAGTTATGTTGCAGGTAGAATCTGAACGGTGTTTACTTTACATTGGTACTTTAGGTACGATAAGCCAACTATGAGGTATATATTTGACCGGTGCTCTTCCAAATTTACGCCATGGTCTTTGAAGTATAGATGGTGTGTTAATTGCATTATGTAAAACGAAGACCCTCCATCAGGTGGATATATGCAAGCGGCTATCTCAGTTTAAAAACCTAGATGCCGAGTAAGGGTGAAAGGTATGTGGGTGTGTAATATTCTTTTCTTTGTAGGATTCGGAACCAAGATGGCTGCATGTTTATCCCCACCCGATGGAGGGCCCCCAGGTACTGATCTGTATCATACTCTGAATAGTGGATGACGTCACAAATGCGGGCCGAGTTGGAGCCTTGAATTAGAGTATGTCCTTGAGTCAGCTGACTATGTTAGCATGCCGATTCAGGACAGCGTGCATTAAAAGGCATCAAAAAGTGTCTGCGTTTTAACCATCGACATATAGAAATGGACCGATCACGCTGTGCAGATCTATGAAATGGGGTTTAGAGAGAGAGAAAACATTTGAG
>WSXT02194894.1:0-19326 GCA_011762715.2 Neuroterus valhalla
GCGTGGCGGTCTCGGGTAGATGAGGCAATGAACTTTCGAGTTCCAAATGCTGATAAATAATAATAAATAATAATAAATAATAATATTCTAGCTTCATCGGTCGATATAAAGGAAGCAGACTATTTCGCTAGCTTTTTCGGTCGAAAAAAGGCAAGCATGCTATTTCACCCAAAATTTTAGGCGAAATAGTCTCGTTCTAAGATCAACGTACTATCTTTGAGCCGAGCTGAGCGGAGCTGATACTCGGGAGAATTACTTTATTATTTGAATTGGGGACTTATCAAAACTATATTCACAATTAATTATAAATTTTCTTGATGTGCTTTTTCACGCAAAATACGATGGTGGGATCTGTTTTATGAAACAATATACGTAAAGAGCGCTGGAGCTGGAATGCCACTGAAGACAAGAATTTTTCTTTATTTTGGGCTTCTAGGACTTCCTGAATGGGTTTTATGTTGTAAAAATTCGACAAAAAAAGCAATAAAAAACGTTGAAATTTTAAGTGCGCAGAAATTAGGGAATTTTCTTTTCAAAAATATCTACTCCGATATATTTTGTGCCGCTTATGTGTGCCGAGCTTGAGCCACGCTTGTGCCGAGATCATGATTTTTTATTGATTCGATGTCAAATATAAGAATTATTTATCGGTGTAAGATAGTAAATATTAAAAATTACAGATTTAAAAGTAACAATAAATAGATCTTTATTCTTACAATAATATTAAATTATGGCCTTTATAATGTATCGCGAATCATTTTTAGCAATTCACAGCTGCACCAAGTCATTCTATACTAGTGATGGGCGATACTTTAAAAAAGTATCGATGCCAGGGTATCGATACTTTTAATCAGTTGATAT
The DNA here is from genome assembly GCA_011762715.2 of Neuroterus valhalla. Lineage (NCBI taxonomy): Eukaryota > Metazoa > Arthropoda > Insecta > Hymenoptera > Cynipidae > Neuroterus > Neuroterus valhalla. Next base: position 862 of record WSXT02194894.1, read on the forward strand.
CGATCCAACTACGATACTATTAAGAAAAGTATCGATACTAGAGTATCGAGTAAAAGTATCGACTTTCATATATTAAGCGAAAGGATGATGGATTTTTTATATGTGATGAATTTGAACTCATGAGTGTTGCGCTTCAAACTATTTATTTTTATTCTAATGTGCTAGTTTTACTTAAGATATTGAAAACTTACAACATTGTATAACTTTGAAAAATTGTTTCAAATTCTGACAGAATTTGCATTGTTAGTTCGTTATTTTGAAGGTCTTTATAGTTCAGGTAAGTAAATAGTTTGGAAATTTGCATCTTTATTTTCTTCCAAGCAATCAAATCAAATAGCTTTTTACTTTTTCAAGAAGTAAACGTGGAAGGACGTACGTTTATACGCATTCGAAACTCAGATGCATATAAACGTACGTCCTTCCTCCTTAGCACGCATTCGAAATTCCGTTCCTACAGCATATTTCGAAGACGGGTATTACTTTTATATAATTATTTGAGAAACGTTTATATTCAGTATTCGTTAAGTGACTAAAGGAATTTCGTTCCTTCCGCGTGTCACTTGGACACGTTTGTTTTTTTTTTACTTGTAGTACAAAACGATAATGAAATAGCAAAAATCGCAGAAATAGAACGATTTTTGCGATTCAAACTTTGTTGTGAAACTTAATAACAATAAATCTTTAGGTCATAACGATGCTCGTGAAGATTTCAACCGGTATCATATTTCATTTCAGCGTAACGTTCGAGGAGACGTCATATTCTAATGTCAATAACGCTTTTCAGCGTTACGGTACCAAAATACTTTTTCTTCATAACACGGTCGAAAGTACTTTCCACCAGCATCGATTGTGAGGAAGAAAGTCTAATTTTAAGAAGTGATAAATCTACGCTCGCGCCCTCTGTCAGACCGGAAGCAAAAACTTACTCGCTCGCACCGATACTCAATTCATGACGACCCTAAAGTTTGCTATATGCTATAGATTAGAAATTTGTTTGATTGATAATTAATAAACGAACAGTCTGACACCAAAACTAAGATAACCAACGGAACCGTCTTTCAAACGTCTCCGTGCGCGATTTTTCTTTTCTGGAAAAGTAATTTCTTCAAATGATTACAGCATTTCTAACGTTATCGACATTTGGAAGACGATTCCAATGGTTATCTTAGTTTTTGTTTCGGACTGTTCATTTGTTCATCATCGATTGCACAAATTTCAAATCTATAGCATATAGCAAACTGCGGGGTCGTAATTCATGAGACTCTCGTTGCTGCCGTCAGCCATAATTATTTCTGCTGTTACTCTCGCTTGTTGGTATAATCTCAAATCTTTGCTGGATTTAATTGTGTTTTTATGTATTACAGAATATAATTGAAAAATTAATATTAACTCAAGATATATAATAAAAAATGAACAGAATGAATGAATCATTCTCTTATGACGAAACCACGGATGAGAAAGAGGTTTTAAAAGATTAAAATTGGAATTATTTATTTTGGAAATTCGCTCGTGCTGCAAATGTCGAGACAGACATCAATACATGCTATAATGTTCAAATATTTGTTATATAAATAAGATTCTTTGGCTTACTTTCGACCACGTATGAAGGAAAACAGTATACACTACGCGGGCAGAAGTTTGAAAGCCCTGAACTACGACATACGATGCCCTCGGCTTCGCCTCGGGCACCATATCACGCAGTGAAGAAATTTCAACTTCCTGCCCTTGCAGTAAAATATACTATTTGAGGATTAGGTATCTACCTACGAAATCTCTCTACCATCGTATAAGGAACTTCGTTGCAAAAATCGACATTCGAATTGACTTTTTTCACGCACTCGATGGAATTGGATGAAAATTACCTTTTTCTTCGGTTTGGATTCTTTCATTCAACGGCAACATGAACTCATAACAAGGGCAATGGTGAAAAGTTTGTCGTAAAACTGTTGTAACCAGCCGTAACACTAACTGCAAGATTTGAGGTTTGCCACATTCAATATACAAATATTATGTATACTTTCGCAAACCGATTCAGCAGCCTTGCTCAAGTGCATCCATCTGCCTATTAGTATATGTTGTTATAGATAAATGTAAAGTATCGACGGACCGATACCGGTGAAAAAAGTATCGATACTCGATAGTATTGACTTTGTTAGTATCGGTATCGAGTATCGAAGTATCGAGTACCGAGTACCCGATACTTAAAGTATTGAGTAGGTATCGCCCATCACTATTCTTTATGTATACAAATCATCTGGATGATAAAATTCCTAGCTATATATTCCTAGTTACATTGCATATATTTCATTGATAATTTTCAATCTGTTCGAAACAAACAGTAATTTTATTATCATGCAATAGTAGAGAAATACAATAAATTAGAATAAAAAAGTAGAATATGTTTGTATTTGTTCTTTGATTTGTTTCAAATAAATTGGAAATGATCAATGAGAATATAGGCAATGCATCATTTGCAGTTTATTTGAAATAAACAGTAATTTTATTATTGCGAAATAGAAAAAATATACCAAATTAGAATCAAAATAGTAGATTATTTTTTGTATTTGATTTTTTATTGAATGCCCTAAAAATCGTTCAGGGTTTACTTTCCACAAGTCTCCATTTTTTCCAGCGTTTTTTCAGTGATTACTATACACAATGATTCGCAATACATTAAAAAAATCATAACCTAATATTATTGTAAGAATAGAAATATATTTATCATCACTTATGACTCTGTTATTCTTAATATTTTATATTTTATACTGATAATCCTAATTCCGACATCCAATCAATGAAAAATTATGATCTCGGCACAAGCGTGGCTCTAGCTCGGCACACATAAGCGGCACAAAATATATCGGAGTAGATGGAAAGAAATTTCATAATTTCTGTGCACTTAACATGTCAACCATTTTTACATTCTCATTCTAAATGAGAAGGTATTGGTTTTATGCGAAAAATGACTTTCGAGAATTTAATGAAATCTCCACGTTTTGAGATCCTCTGAGTCAGAAGAAAACGATTTTTACGAAGGTGTCTGTCTGTCTGTAATCTGTGATTTCGCTAACTTTCGAAAGGATGATCATAATGGGTTGCGCTTTGGCACACTTTTTTGAGGCCGCAAAAGAAAGGGCGAATTCGTTAACCAGCCACTTCTGACCTATGGTTCTGTTTTTATCCATCGAAATAGCTTTTTGAAAAATAAAAAAAGCACATTCCCGCTCAAACTATGCAAGTTACAAAAAAATTTTAAGAATTAAAATTATTCCCTTGAAAATATCCACAAATGTTATTGGAACCTTTTTTTCATAAGATGCATAGTTTTTATTTTAATCGTGAAAAATGTTACCAAAAATGAAAACTTTCATTTTTCAGCAAAGCCATGGGAGATACGAAAAAAATGAAATGAACAGAAATTATACACCTTAGAAAAATCTACAAATTTACTATTGACCATTTTTTTATTAGACTTATAATTTTCGTTCTCATGACGATAAGACATTTACAAAAATAATGAAATACCATTTCTCAACTCAACAATAATAGACAAGGAGAAATATTCGATACAAAAATTGTTCATCTTGAAAAGATCCACAAGTTTTATATGAATCATTTTTAATGAGACGTATATTTTCTGTTTCAATCGTGACAACACTTTTCAAACAATGGAAAATTCGATTTGCGAGACAAAATATGCGAGATGCAAATATCGGTGACGAGTAGTGTAATGAGAATGCCTTGAGCAAAATTAATTTTTTTTTAGTTTTCATCGGAAAGAAAAGGAAATTCAGTAATCTTGATGAAAGTAGAGATTTTCAACAGTTTGGCAATTTTGGCAACTGTGTGTATGCATTACGCTGTAGACTGAAGCACGGAAGTAGCCGAGCGCGGGGTGAAAAATGTACTGAGCACGTAGCGCGAGGGGAATACATTATCGAGCGCGAAGCGCGAAATCTGAATGACGCGCACCTAGGTGCGCACTAACTCTCGAGCGAAACGCGCCATGAGAATATGCCCGCGCAGCGGGCAGTTTTTTTTTTTTTTTTTTTACTTTTCCGTCGAATTCTTACGATATAAGACCCATTCAGAAAGTCCTTGAAGCCAAAAATGGAGAAAAATGCTTGTCTTTAGTGGCAGTCCACCCCTAGCGCTTTTCACGTAGATTTGATCATAGAACAGATTGCACCATCTTATTTCACGTGAAAAAATACATCAAAAACATGTATAATAATTTGTGAAAATAGTTTTGGGTAGTCCCCAATTCAGATGATAGAGTAATTTTCCCAAGGATCAGCTCCGCTCAGCTCGGCTCAAAGATTGTACGTTGATTTAATTCAAATTCTAGAAGAACTCAACAATATTATTCGGAATATGATACATGTTTTCGAAGCATTTTTTGAAGTAGAATTAGATGGCGGAATGGAATGTATGATGAAACCAATGATGTCATCTTATTCTATGTAAAAAAAATACATGGCAAGCAAGAAAAAAAAGTCTAATTAGGCCCATGGGTATTGGGCACTAGCCACTGAGCGCTACTGATAAACCTGCGTTGCACTTAAACCACGGATAATAAACATGAGAGACCAAACTAGAGCACTAAATAGAGGGGTATGTGCATCCGCCATTTTGGATCCATGATTTTTAGCGAACGAGACTTTTGTCACTCGCTTCGCTCGAGCAAAAATCGTCTCATTCGCTGAATAATCTCCTCTCACACATATATGGAAATGTACAATTTTGCATTCATAAATATTAGGAAATACTAGTTTCAATTTGTTCAAAGATGTGCTAGGAAACGTGTCAATAAATATTCTTTTTTCGAAGTGTTCTGAAATAAGATGTGCAAGCTGCAATTGTAATGACCGCACACAGCCTACGCAAGTGGTTATTAAACGTAAGTCAATAACTTATTCATTCGAGTTAACATAAAAAAGTACATAGGACTTAGTAAAGCTAATGTAGAGAACTTATTCGGCGTGTTTTTTTGTGTTTCCTGCATGGTTATAATTTTCATGATTATGCAGCATCATTTGTGCTTTCAATATCAAAAGCTAATTATATCCCAGTCGAGCTTCAGTTCTCACGTTTACTGTTCACGTTGTATACGTACTCCCTCTACTCCATGGGCTCAAAATGGCACATACACATACTCGTGTTCATAGTGCCCTTACCAATCCAAAGTTACTGAAAATGAGCACATTTGAGTCGTATGATGATAGTTACAATACTTTTCGTTCCCGTAGATGACTAGTGGCCATGGCGCTAGTGTAGCATAGTCAATTAGTGATGCACGATTGTATTTTGTACATGCGACATAAAAATGCTCGTTTCTGGTCAAGTCAATGTACAGTACATTGCGCCCCTTATGTCTATTCTCTATGCTCTGAACGGTCGTGATTTGGACACTCTCTCATCTACAAAGTACGTGTACGCGTTTACGCTGACGATGCGAGAAGCACATAAGAACAGCAGTGCACATGCGCTCATATAATTTCCGTATTGCTGATGGAAATGAGTCCTTTTCCATCATACAGTTAGGAATGGAACAGCCAACTTCAGAAGTGGGTGTCGCAAAAACTGAATTCTCGGCCATCTTCCGTTTTTCCTAAATCTCTATATTATCTTTAATAAGCGTTGGCAAGTTTTTATTTTGAGCCTATGCAACGTTATAGAACGTAGAACGGAAATGGGGGAAAACTTAAGTCTATAGATGAAATTGTGACAACTAGTACACAATATTTATTGGACACATTCATCCCTTCAAGCTACGTGCGTCGAGCAGTGAGGGTAGACGTTGAGCTCTATAAATCTCGGAGAATGTTTCAATTAAGAAACCTGCCACCTTGCCTTACTTGGCGCTTGTGATAACCCCAGGTTATTTCAATAAGCGAACAGGTTTTCCCTTCTGAAATTCAATAAGCTCGGGGGCTCGACCTCACCTCTTGTTTTCTCAGGAATCTTTATACTAATCGACTTCAGAATTACCGCAGCTAGTAGCAATTTATGGAATTAGGAACAATTTATGATTTGAGGAAATGTTTACGAAAGCGAGAGGTATTCCGAGAACCATTCTATTTGCGTTGGTAGAAGAAATTAATTTTAGGTACAGATTTATTGGAGATGTATGAACTAGAAAAAAAATGTTTTGAAAACCAGTATTAGTCCAAGCGATAAAGCTCGCTTTCATGAAGGCTCAAATTGAGCTCAAATAGAGCTAAAATCCTGGCGTGTTTTGAAATCTAAAAGTTTCAGGAGAAACTTTAGTAAAGCGTTTTTTCTACATTATTTCATCCCCGTCGTGCACCCCGGAATGAGGATCTCATTCCGGTCGACTTCGCATTCCTTTTACCGATTTCAAACCTCGACCATGAGAGGCATCCCCGTTTTCTTTTTCCGTTTAGCTCTATTCGCTTCCGTTTCTCGTAGCGAATCACTGAGCAATAATCAAACTTCAAGAAAATTCCGAGACCATCCTCAAAGTTGATTTCCAGTTCTTTTTGTCCCGAAAATCCTTCTCTTCGAGTGCAGGTATAATTTTATTTGAAATTGAGACCTGATTTTCATTTAATCCAAGAACATGAGCTTCTGAGTTTCTCATCTTATTTACGTTGCCCGTGTGGTTTTACTTAAGTAGACTCTCGTGCATTTTTTGGAATAATGAGAGCCCTACAACAAAGACGTGTGCGATGTATTGAAGGGGAAAAATTTATCTTCTTTTGCATCCGATTTACAAGTTCACGTAGAAAATTCTTTTTTTTCCTGCAAGTTCCTGTGTCGAGATTTGTTGTTTCTATTAAGGAAAATTGTCTACTATTCGAACCCGTTCCCATTTTCTGCCCCGAACTGCCCCATTTCAAGTAGAGTCGTTTTTTGGAATAAATTTCCGCCAAAATTTCGGCAGATCCGAAAATTCTGGGCCATTTTCTAGTTGTCTTGACCAGAACTAAGGATAAAGGAATAGGTATCTGAAGTTTGAGCTGACAATGTAATAAAAAAAAAAGGAGTGAGTTTCAGATTGATATAAAAGTTATTACGTGCTGTTTATTGAGAAATCAGATTTTCGTCACATTCTATCTCCAAAACGGGTCAAATATATCGACAATTGTCCTTGACACATCCCTTACCTTGCATACATCTTTTTTTCCTTTACATCCATACACCATTTCATGCGAGCTCTAGTGTTCCTTTGACATCTTATTTCTTCTATATTTGAAGTCTCATTTATAGAAGCCAACCATTCTTTTTTTGGTCTACCTTTTTAAACATTCACCATATCTAGATACATGCGTTTTGTTAATCGTTCTTCATTTATTATCTAAACATAACCAAAATACTTCAACATATTCATCCAATTCTTGTCGATCAATGCTTCTTCTTCTGTAAAATATTTGAAAACCCAATCATCACTTATTTTGTTCATAAGTGTTTTACTTAACATATTTCGTGTTATGTCCAGGTCTTGCTACCTAAATACAATATGTTGAAGACAATAACTGTTGTTCCGTTCACGTTAATTTTAAGACATAGATACTTCATGCTGTTATCGAGTCTGCTAATCAGCCTCTAGATATCTTCACTCAATTCTGCTGTGATAATCTTATCATCTGCAAATACAAGTTCCTGTACTTCCAGTGTACGAAGATCAACATCTGATTCGTCAAAGAGAGCCATTATTAGGCACTTTTCCATGGGTATGTTGAAAATCCATGAGGATATTATGCATCTTTGCCTCACGCCTTGCTAAATATCAAATCAATAATTCGCTCTTTACTCTTACACTAGCTTTACTACTATTACATATTGTTTTCACTGCTTATTGAAGCCAACCATTTCCCTGAACCCTTTCAAAACTTCCCAAAGCTGAGCTCATCCCACCTTTTCAAAGACTTCTTCCTGATCAATAAGAGCACAGAAAACATTTTTGCTTGCCTTCAAACTTTTTTATGTCAACTGTCTCAAACTAAACATCTGTTTCGAAGATAACCTTTCTAACAGGAATCTCACTAACATGAATCTTCATTAGACTTTCTTGATACTTTCCTCAGTTATTCCCGCGATCATATTTATAAGTGTTTTGGAAAATATTTTCTTCTTGTACTAAGTAGGCTAATTGTTCTATAATTAGTAATGTGTCACCTGCATCACTATTTTCTTGTGTATAAGGATGATAATTGCCTTCCTCCAATCATTTAAGACTTTTCCGTTCACAGCACATTGATTTATTATTCCACTCAGAAACAAAAACAAGTATCAGCCATTTGCCTTGAGCATTCTAGCGTCAATCGAAAAATTTTTGATGTGATTTTAAACTTAGCAGCTTGGAATGTTATCGTAACAATGAATATTTGTTAATTTTCTAAGAAGAAATAAAATAATAGAGGAATAAATCATTTCATACAACATTACTAGAGACGCACGATTACTGAGACCTGGAGTAGAAGTATATTACATTTTCGACAAAATAGTGAAATCCACAACGAAAAAGTCCAGTTTTCTGGATGAAAAGTGGATTTTTCCATAAAACATCCGGATTCTGAACACAAAAAGATGATTTTTGGAAAAAAAAATCATTTTCGACGATGAAGTTGAATTTTGGAACGAGAGCAATATGAATTTTCCTGCAAAAAAAAATTTTGTATCCGAATAGCCGAATTTCCTTTCTGGAAAAGGATAATCCTTTACAAAACAGAACTGAACTGAACTTTTGACCACTAAAGATAACTTCTCAACAAAACAGTTCTGAACCTTAAATGTAATGTTCAACTTTCATTCATGAAGAAATAATTTTACACGAATGATAATTGAATTTTCTTATTGGTTTCTATGATTCAGGACGTGGATTATAAATTTAAGATTTTTGATGATGCAATACTGCAATACGTGCTCTCTTCGGTAAATTTATACTTTTTATTTGGAAATTTCAGAAAATCAATATCTAAATTTGAAATGGAAATAAATGAATCCCTAATTATTAAATCTTGAAAATGAAACGATATTCTATAATTTAGCAGAGATAGTTGGCTGCCCTAATGGCATGCTGGTTCAAGGTATGTGAAATTTTAAATGAATATAAAGCGACATTTTTACTATTTGTATAGCAAAAAACAACTTATTGAAACAAGAGAATTGTTCAGTCTTTTTAAACTGAGGAATGAGGGCAACAATACAGGCACTTGGTGAGGGGGGGGGGGGGGCTAGTCACACATCTAAAATTGAAAATTTTAACTTTGAAAGCGATGCAAAGAAATTATTTATTAAGGTCCAATTTTTGCATTCTTGATCAACATTCTTCTTTTACACTGGTGTCGATATTTGAAATCGAGTACTGAAGCTTGTACCACGACGCATTATAAGAAATTTGATTTTTTTGGTATGTAGAAATCGGTTTTTACGGGAAATGATGTGCATTTTCAAGCCACGTACTGTTACCTCTATTTTACAGAAAAGTTAAAATCCAACCTACTTCAATTCGAACGACGCGGCCCGGAAAGAATGTTCAATTATGCAAAAGTGCGCTTTAACTTTTGTCGGTCGCGAAGCTCGGTCGTGCGGACCACGAACCGCCTGCACGCTCTGGGAAGTTTAAATTAATATTCGAGACCAAACATTGTAAATCAACAGTCGGAATTCAGGAAGGTTATTTCCCCTGCCAGTATTTTCCTCCCCTCCGATCCAAACTTTTCACCAAGACGAAGAGAGGCAAAAAGGTCTTGCGTGAAATGTGATTTTGCTTTATCTTCCCGTCCTTCCGTACTTAGCCCTGTTTGTATCTTCACAATTTTCTGTTTTCTATATAATTTTGAGACAGAAAGATAATAACTTGGGTGTTTTTTCATCGAGGGAGTATAAAATATGTGAATAAATGAAGTACACGACCTTCAGAATCGTCTGTACGATTGTCGCGAGAACTATTGAAAATGACTTCCTACTCTAAACCACGATTACTTGATTAACAGAAGAGATACAAATTGAAAACAACAAAGTTGATAATCTAATAAAATGCCAGGGTTTCGACATAACCTCAAAATATACCCTATGATTCAAGCTTCCAGCACTTTTACGTTTTGACGATGGCCGTATATTATACAAAAATCTGTTCAACCCATAAACCCTGTCAACTGTACAAAACAAAGGTATATGAAACCGTAGGGATTAGAGCTACCCATATAGGCCCCAAAAACATGTAGTGAACACATTCTGACCTCCATACACAGAAAAACATATTTTATGATGTTTTTCGAGGTTATGTCGGAACGCTGATGTGCTTGAGTAACTAGACTTCGGATTTGAATTTCAGCGACCCAAAAAATGTATAGTAAATATGGGCCGATCTCCAGGAAATAGAAAATAGGATAAGGTGAAAGATAAGAAATAAGACAAAGGGTTTCGGAAGCTGCCTCCTCATTTATTTCTTCTTTCTCACATGTCCATGTTTTTTCAAATTTTAATGAACACATTTGAGGGTGTTCGCCAAAATTTGGTCGTTAGATACTTTGTCCTTCATTCTATTAGAAGGACGCGCTGATGTTTATTCACTACGCACTAAAACGGCCATAGTTGGACTGGAAGTGAGCAAATTTTCCTCTCTCTCTTATTCTGTGTCGACGCACAATCAGGGTTGGTCAGTTACGCGTAACTCGGAAGTTTTCGACGTTTTAGACGTAATATACGTCAAAAATAGTAGAAAACTTAGTAAGTTACGTTCCCAAGATGGCTGACCTGTCAAATCACCCACGTGACCCATGTAACGTAACCTCACTTTTCGAATTGATTCATTATTGCTCTTAACAATTTGATGAAAGAGAGGAACAATTGTCATAATTATTAATCATATTCATGGAGTATATCTAATTATGCCTGGTAAAAGAGAAAATACTCACACAAATAGTGCAATCCCGTGGGAGGTTCTATTTTTTAAGCGGCAAAAAGATGAGAAGAAAACGGTTGCAAAATGTTTGTTTTGCAATAAAAATTCGAAAAATACAAGTTTGAATCGATTGCAGAGCCACAGGTATGTTAGTTATTCTCTATTACTGATTATATAGAATAATTTCATCACACCTTATATTTTTATTGAAAATTAATTTTATTTCTTAAATATTGTCGCATGAATCAACTCAAGTGGAGACGATAATAACAATATTTGATTTTGATCACTTCCTTTATATATTGCAATATTTTTTATATTTTATGATTCTGCCCAAAAATTTTTTAGCGAAACTATAAATTCAACTGGAATTGTGAAAAAGTCATGGTGCCTATAATAACTAGGATATGCCTGAAGTAAACGAATTCAAACTGTTATTCACCTTGTTTTGAAAGAGTGATATATCTTACAATTCGTTATGACAAGACAAATACATGAGCGAATTTTAATAAATATATAAATGACAGTATTCCGAAATCATGACACAAGATGAGAGATAATATATCTGATCTTTTGAAATAATTGTGAATTTCTTTGAAATGCTGATGCTACATATATTCAGAATAAAATCTAAGAATGATTTTATTTGCCAATTAGTATATTAAGCTAATCAGTTGCAAATGTATTTATAAGAAATGATAATAGGTTTTTTTTATCGTTATGATCTTTCATAATGAAGTTTAAAATTCCTTGCGCGTTTTTGTAATTATTTCTCAGTTTATTGAAATTGTCGAAAGCTTTGTCAACAAAAACCAAAGACAGAGTAGTAGTTCCGAAAAAATATTATCAAAAGTGATACATTTCACTGAAAATCATTTTAAGAAGATGAAGAGACCACAGTACTTAATTTGAGATTTAAGAAGATTCCCAAGAAACGAAAAGGGATTCATAAATATTTTAGTATTCCACAACTCTGGATAATTCGAATGTGATTCTCGGTTTTGTTTGAATTTCCGGCTATATCCTTCTGGTTTTCCTGTTCAGAAGACCCTGTATTTGATACAATTATATAATACTTTCACAGGCTGAATACTTTCGATTGAAACTTGACAAAAATAAGAATGAAATTAGAATTTTATATATTTTGGATATGTTTGAAAAAAGTAAAATAGTAAAACGTTTTCTAGAGCTAGAAATATTCATATTATAAAAATTTAGTGATTTTTTTCATTACCAAATGTTAATCCAACTTACCACGTTATTATTGGAAATTTTCCTATCTAATTTCGGTAATTGGTTTTCATTTAAAACATCAAGTGCCTGATCGACAGTTTCATCGTTCACGCTGGCGATGCTCATTCCGCTTACATTTGAATTTCGGGTCTTGCCTACCTCCATGTCGTCAGAGTCTACTTCTAAGAGCAAACACTTCCTTCTAGAAAATAAGTTTTTGTAATTATCACTCTAACACTTCCGGCGTTCAACATCAGAAATTCGGACTGAAAGATTCTTACCGGTGCATTTGTAGCCTCACTTCAGCGGTAACTCAGAGGCCCCGTAACGATCTGGGTTTTGGGGTCATAGAGCCCTTAAACTATATACCTCAAGTTGTACGAAGTGTTTTATCTCGGAAACCATTATGTATGCGTGAAGGTATAAGAACAATGAGCATTGTCAGTTGAACACTATCATAGAAATACTAATAGATTGATACTGCTTAGTAAGAAATATTATACATTCTAAAGGATGACTCATGTAAATAAGATTGGTGTCAGAATGTGCTTGATAACAGATTTTGCCAGAAAATCTTTATGTTAACATCAGAAAAACATTTGGACTTTGGACCAAAGTAGTTGAGATTTGTCAATCATCGAATGTCACAAACTGCGTCATAATTCTGATGAGCGGAGCCATGCGACCTAAGTTGTAATAGATAAACTAACAACCAAATTCAATGACGTCATCAATGTGATTGTTTAAGAACTTGGAGAAGGGAGATTATTCCATCCAGAATGTAGTTTATTGAAAGACTTGTAGAGCACGAAAACTTTAGATTCCGTATTTCTGAAGCGCCGTATAAACTTTAAACCTGTGATCGATCATTTCGTAAAGTTTGACTTCAAAAATTTTGAGACCGAAGTGAATACATAAAGAATTAGCATTGAAAGCAAAAATTATTAAACGCAGAACTCGCTTGTCGAGTGTTAGAATAAATCTAAAAGATAAAACTACTGTGAAAATTGTTATTTTGAGTTTTTTCTGAAATAAACCCACAAACTTGTAAAGTTGTGAGAAAGAGGTGAAAGATAATAATGAAAATATTAATAATGATAAAAATATTACTGATAATAAATAATAATACTGAAAATCGATAATAATAAATAATAATAATAATAAATTCTTTGAATTTTAACATCTTGACTTCATCAGGCACTTGACTTAGTCCGTGGCTGGTGATAAAGCACCGGGCAAAAAGACCCGAGAATAATTTTCGACGAAACAATTATAATAATGATATTAATGATATTAATAATAATAATAGAATTGTGAAACCGAGGCAGAGGAATACATTGTATTTTGTATCGAAATAATTGTTCCGAAAGGTATTCGTATCATAGAGATATTACAGATAAAGTAGGCATGCAATAAGTGGGAGGCGTCCTGCGGATAAAAAGAGAAAGAGAATGAAATTGGTATTGCATCTCTCTCTTTCACTGCGCACTGCGCATGCGTGAGTCTGATTCAAGCGAGTCAACGGCTATAGTCAAGGGCAAGACAGAAATACCAACTTCATTCTCTTTCTCTTTCTATCCGCAGGACGTTCTAGCTTGCACAAGGGCCTATGGCATGCCTACTCTATCTGTAATATCTCTATGATTCGTATCAACGAATCAATGGCAACAACGATCCATTCACATATCCAATCAGCCTTCAGGAGTAGCAGTTAACAAGGCTAGGTCAAAATTTAATATGGGCATGAGAGGCCGCATAGAGCGCCTATATTACAAACGTCCAAGTTCGCACTGTTCGCACTGACATGCAAGCACTATGCAGCGGAAATGTACCAACTAACTACATAATTTGGTTGGTCGGTAATAAGCGACCTAATAGGCGCGTTCTTTCTTGTAGGGTCCTTGCAATAAATTAAACAATAACGCCATCTTTTGGGTGCTCTCCTAAGCTGGATGACGTGAGAATTTGGAGTAGCAGTCAATAAACTTACTTACACTGATATCCATTAGAAGCTTATGGATCTCACAAATAGTAATAACTCTTTGCCCTATAATAAACATTTATTATGCAATAAATACATAGAGGTCATAAAGCGAGATGAAAACTATTCTTCCCTTCGAGTTGTTAACACTAAAACACTTCAAAAATAGCTTTCAAAATACTACGAAAATAATTGTTCAAATATATCTTCCATTCGGAACTGATGAAACTAATCTTTTCTGTAGAAATCAAAAGGAGTCCACATCTGCTCTTTCCCAGTCGATTCCACCATCGACAAATCCCCCAAGATGGAAACTCGAGAGAGGTTTAATCCCGCGGTAAGCAGACGCAAGAAGTCGAGCTGCGGAAATCTAAATTACATCCTTAGTAATGTGGTATAAATCCGAAGAAGGATGGGAGGCAAAAGGGAAAATTGATTTCGCGACGCGAGATGGTAGGATTCAACATTTTAATAACACACCCTCAGCAAGGCCACATGGTTTTGTCGCCAGGAACACCAGGGTGATGATGGCTTTTGTGGATGGGTGGGGGTAACGTGAGCCACTGCGTCGTTCCGCTTCGAAGCCCATGTTACTCGAGGCAGAAACCCGGAAGCGAACTCGTACCAAGCTCGCCGAGCGCATTAGCGGAATTTCGGTCCCGCGAAACGCGGGCTTCCTGACGAAATGAGCTTTCTATGCTAAGCAGAGCTTTTTTGGTAGGCCCTGTACACTCTCTAATAGATGATGGCCTCTCTTTTTCAAGCCTGGCATCCACTCCCTTTACTGAATTGTAACGGGTACCATCCATTAATCGACGAAAATACCCCTTCTTCCAATCCTTTTATAGATTAATATTTATTTTTGTTTGTTGCGTCAATTGCAGGGTTGCAGCAAAAGTCAGATATCGAATTTCCTTCACAAAAGTTAAATTTCCTTTGACCAATTTTCTCATATCGTTATAAATTTCTTTTTTTGATAAACAATCAACCGCTACCTAGGAAGGGTTTTGCATCACAGTGGCGTAGTAGCTCAATTATAATTTTTTTCTTCTTGTGAAAATGTCATCTTTTTTGATTGGAAACTCAATTGTATGGTTAAAAATGTCTGTTATTGATTCTCATAGAGGAAGTTTTATCATGGCAGCAATTTTGTAAAACTTTTTAATGGTGTGATTGAACATTCCTGATTCATAACATGTTTTTGGGAACTGCAAAACTGCCAAGCGACGTCTGGTGGCGAAAGGGGATACTAAAAGGAGGAGGCTCATTTACATGCCTATCTAACAGACTTACTAGCCTAAGAAGTAGCATACAGTTAACGAGACTATGAAAATCTGTCACTTGTGACTCCCCTGGCGGAAACCCTTTGATACTGTATATATCTGTCTCAAAGCCGTCAGAGCGTAGAGACACACGCGTAGAGAGTAAGATTCCCCTGCTATTCTGATAACAACATTTCCTCCGCGGTTACAGCTGGTGGTGAGACCAGGGATGCGACATCTCGTAGCAGCCATCATAACTACAGGCAAGCTTCGAACAATGTTATTGGAATGTAACTTTTCTGAGTTGGCAAATGTTATCATCCAAGCTTGTTACTCTGACAATGCCTAGTGGAAAAGTACCAAGCTAGTAAATTTCCTACTCGGAACATATGATAACTGAGGACACATGCAGAGCAGTAACATGCTAGCTGGGTGCGATGTATGAGCTAAATATACAGAACATATAATTTTATCTCTTAAACTGGATAATAGTGTTGTCGGTGCATAAAAATTTGTTTTTAAAAATAATATGAAGGATAGTGAGATGAAATTCAGTCCTAATAAGACCAATTGGAATGTCCTTTGTTCTTTTTCCGGTTGCATCTTAAGAAGTTGAAGAGACCCAGAAAGTAGATTCAATAATTTTCCTAAACTTGATGAAAGTTTTGTAAAGGTAATTGGAAGAATGGAAGTGAAAATTATTGGAAGTGAAGTTCGATCGCACAAGATTCTGGGAAAAAATATTGAAAGTTGGAAGAAAAGTGAGTCCGAACATGGTTGTTTCTTCGAAGCGATCTTTAAAATTCTTAATATCAATTATTGTTTTCAATATTTGATCTGAAATTCTCAAATATAATAAATAATTATGAATTTATGTTGAACTCAACAAAGGAAGGAGTCAATTGATAGTACTAATACAGAAGTTGTTGGACATAAATATAATTCATGATAATTCTAATGTGTAATAATACCATAACCTCAAACTTGAACATCATTTTCTTCTTGAGGAAACAATTTTCTGGTATGAGCCAAAAGTATTTATATTTACTTTATTATGAGGCGATTATACCCAATTTTTGGTCAGTGTCTGTGTTTGGTTCACCGCAGAATATTATGTTCCCAGCTTGTAACACTTTTGTTTCTTCAACGAAATATCAAAAAGACGGTGTTGATCTAACAGCGCCACAAATTTCTGATATCCACAGTTTCATTTCTACCTTTTCAAGCACACAGATTCCAAAAACCGGCTTCTGCTTACATTTTTGTCGACAGAACGGCGTCTCCTTAAGGCCGCCATATTAGTCAGAGGCCATCTTGATTACGTCACGATTTCTGATCTCAGTTACATTATTGTGTAGGGATGTGTGGTTGTCGCACTTTTTTGTGGAAACGATAACTTGAATACGGTTGCTACTTTTTGACGTTCCCAAAAACGGTTTTCTGTAGTAAAAATGTAAATATTAACAGAATTCACAGTTGATGCAAGTATATCAAAATTTCCTCAGTATGAGACGCATTAATTGATCCATCATACTTTCTGATATCATTTAAGAGTGAGGAAGTTAGGGTCATTATAGTTTTCGGAAAAACAGTTACATAGTGGCATTTTTAACTTGCGATGCGGGATCTAGTGGCCACCAAGCAAACTATTCAAAATGGCTGCCCACAGGGGTTTGTAATAGTATATATAGCATTGTTTAAATGTGCTCTGCGCATTGCGATCAACTCGAGTAGATTTTTTTTCTTTAATAAATAACTTTAATCATGAAAAAGGGAATAATACCAGTGGCTGCTTCTGGGTTGCAAATTGAAACTCCAAGAAAAAAGCGGTAGTAATTTAAGTTTCCAAAAAGTGCCCGAATTCGGGATTGCCAATGTCAACATGGAAAACGATGCTGGACAAATAGTATTAGTGGATGGACGCTCAAAATAGCTAAGAAGGCTAAGAAGACATATTAGATCTGAATGTTGCTCCACAAATTCCTTAGGTCAAGACGAATCGATTGACCTGCAATATTATTAAATTTTACCTGAAAGTAATAAACTTAAGGTCAGTTATAGTCATTTTTGATTATCAAATGTTAAGGAACCTATATTGTTTACCGCAATCATTTTTTTTTATAACCTTACTTTCGCTTGATCATATTTCGTAAGGAAATATGACGGTCGGTAAAATCATCTTGTGTGTTTCTGCCAACGTGATGTAATTTCGTGTCGTGTTGAATGGGCGATTGATTATAGTAAGTGACTCAAAGAAGGAGGACGCAATATATTTTTGGAAAGGGGAAACATTATAGTTGTTGATTATGTTTCGGTTTAATACAAATGTTTGCACAAAAAAAATTTGCTGAGCATTTTTAAACAACCCTGCTCTTCCTGGTTCTGGCCACCCAAATTTGCCCGGTTGTGGCCACCTAATTTTCTATCGACTAAATGACGTATTTGGCTAAAATACTGTTGGATATAATTGTTATTATTAACGAAATGTTCAAGGCGATGTCAAGGAATTTATTTTATTTTAATTTTAAAAATTTCCCAATTATTTAATTTTTTAAAATCTTTAATTTTTCTAATTTGACTGGTACATTCTAAGTGTGCTCACATGTAAACCGGCTATTAAACTTGTAAAAATTGTAAAACTGATGAGGACGAAGGATTCAATTTTCATTACTTCTCATTTTCAGATTTATTGATCTTATTTCTGAAGCGTTTTTTGCAACAGCTTGTTGTTAATTTTGCAACAAGGAGCTTTGAAAATTATTAAAATTCCTTTGTCAAAACATAAGGTGGCATTTTATTAAATATTTTCTCACTTTCAGGACATTTCCCAGGGGTGGCCACAACCGGGTGAAAAAAATTTGTTGGTAAAAAAAGACGGATTTTTTACAGTTGCACAACTACTTTGTTTTTCGAAAAAATCAAATTTATGCTTCCACAAGTAGTTACTCAAGACCTCAAGCTTTCTATTGGTACATACATGCCTGCAAAAATATGATTTGATCAAGAGTTATGTTCGGAAAACGAAACCATGGCCACAACCGGATAACTTCCCCTGCTAAGGGGTCGTCCATAAACTACGTAACCGAATTCTAGGCAACTTTCGACCCCCCCCCCTC
>WSXT02194905.1:0-13892 GCA_011762715.2 Neuroterus valhalla
GGATAGGGACGCGTGGCGGTCTCGGGTAGATGAGGCAATGAACTTTCGAGTTCCAAATGCTGATAAATAATAATAACTATTAAGGCTAAATCCCTTTCGAGGTACGCATAACTCGTTGCCGAATCGAAAATATTTTAAAAAAATGTTTTATTTATTGATTTGATGTATTTTCAATCGAATAATATTATTTCCTTATAAAAAATTATTTCTAAAACAGTTCTTTGCATTCAGTATTTTCTCCCTGATTCGGGTTATTTGAAGACATGAAAATAATTTACGTTATAATCAACATCAAATAAATGTCCGTACAAACTGTAAATACATACTGATATAAATTTGCTACTAAACACTGAACATGCATTTTACCATGACCATTACAAAATTATATCCATTGAATAAATATAGTAAAACTCAACCTATTCCTGTCAAAAATTGAACATAATTCTGAAATTTACTTCAAAGTTGTGAAAAGTTGTCTAGTTCTTGCATTCAAGGGGGTCCAAAAATTGTCTAAAAAAAACGCTTATTAGTGATCATAATAAATACTATCTCAAAAAAAAATCCAAGCAGATCATTTGTCTTACGAACAATTAGGAATTAGAATTCCCTGCAAAAACTGTCTAACACAACCGCACAAAAAATTGAACAAAGGCCTATTTATTTCTAAGTCTCTATGAATACAAACCTTGTTTTCCATCCCTCATAACGAACGCCAAACATTTCGAATCTCTAGAACGAGCCATCTGGTTTCCATCGGATTTCTGGACTAATATTGCAAAAGTCCCCATTCCCTAGAAATTTAACGTTTAGCTTTGTAATGCGGGCAAATTGAGTTTTGTCGAACCTTAAACGCAAAACGAGTCTCTCCCCGCCCTTTTTTTTATCATTTTTCGCCATCCTTTTCCCCTGTCTATCTATCCTCTTTTTTCCCGGGCATTTCGCATCAGAAAAATAATTTGTGCGAAATAAGACGGTGGCGCAGCCGACCATATGCCGAGGGACGATTCAGCCCATGGGTAATTACAAGGGATGCTCCGTGGCGCGCTTGGGTAGGGGTAACATTTCTCTGTGGTGGGGCGCGCGGTATATATCCCTCCCACCCAACCTCGAAGGGTCACTGTTGGTTCGAATTTTCGAGGGTACGGTGCGTGCAGTGCTCATGGGAGTCAGGACTTGACCACATTTCGGTTCCTCTTGTGTTGTTCGACTGGTTTTCTGTGTTTGGTGTGATCACTCTTGGATTACGAAATCAGTGAAAGGAAACAAACAATTAAGGATTTTAAACAAAGTGCTTCTTGAAGATGACCATGGAGATTCAGTTTATTCTGTTCAGTTTGTGCGTGACCTTGGCTGCGAGTATCGACCTTGGACCGTACATACGAGTCGCGCAATGCAGGTCGCAATGCCTTAAACATCTCAGTACGGATGGAACCTGTGATTCGCTCATTAATACTGACGAAATAGTGTGCAATCAAGTAAATATCTTTTTCGTTTCTAGAATATTCTAAGATTTAGTCTGTCCGAACTAATACTTTCTAGTTTCAAAAGTTGTGGATCTAATTCGATGTGTTTCTTAAGCACGTGTTGAAGATCAGATTTTTTTCTTTTGTGTATTCGATTTTTCAGCAATGTTGTGTATTCGATTTTCCAACATTGTTGTGTTTGTGATAAATTATTTCGTGAAGAATATCCAGTAGAGTAATACATTTGTACTTATGAAGAAGAGGCTTTGTTTGATATTTTGTTTTCCTTCTTCCTTCTTTCCATATTTGTTCAGTTTCATAAATCTTTCCTGGCATCTAACCATCTCAATGTAAGACATTCTAAGAGTATTCTTCTCTAAAATCAGCATCTATTTCGAAAAAAATTGTATTATTCTGTTATAGGCCGTAACTAAGTGTACCGAAATTTCGGTACACTAGGCACTCCTCTCATTATAATAATTTTCTTTTTAGATTGTAGTATATTTGTACATAAGAGGCTTTGTTTTTTATTTTGTCTCATCTAAACTTCTTTTTCTCATACTTTTCCGTTTTGGAAATGTTTTCTCGCATTTAACCATCTTAGTTTGAGAACATTCTTCTTTGAAATCAACATCCAGCTTGAAAAGAATCTTATTTCTTTGTTATAACAAGTTTCTATTAGAAAGATTGTAAATTAGTTTATATCATATCTTTTCTTTTATTCAACCTTCTTCCTTTTGTTTATACGTTTCTAGTTTTTGAAACTTTTCTCGCATCTAACGATCTTAGTCCAAGCTTGTTTTCTTTTCTCAGTTCAAAATCAATCTTATTATTTTATCATAACTCTTGCTTCACCCAACTTTCCTTTCCTTCATGCTTTTTCAGATTTGAGATATTTCCTTGCATCTAAAAGTCTTAGTCTAATAGTATTCTTCTCGGTATTCTTCTTGAAAGAAAATTCAGTTTGAAATTTATATTATTATTTAATTGTAACCAATTTTTTTTTAAGTTCATAGATAAGGTTGTATATCAGTAGGTATTATATTTTCTGTTCCATCAAATCTTACTTTTCTACAAGCTTTTTATAGAGATCTTTTCTTGCATCTAAGCATCTTATTCTAGGAATATTAATTTTCCACATTAACATTGAGTTCACAAAGAATCTATTATTTTTTCTGGCAATTCCTTTCGAAAAGATTGTAGATTACTTCATAAGTAATATATCTTTTGCTGATGCTTCATCCAACATTTTTCCCCTTCTTTATCCTTGTTCAGCTTAAGATATCTTTTCTGACATCTAACCATCTAAGACTGAGAGAGTATTCCAAATTGACTTCCAGCTCTAAAACATTCTTCTATTATTGAAGACAACTCAATCCATAACTCTTTTTCTGTTTTGTAGTCCTTATTTTCCTTTATGAAAAGTAAGATTATTGAACTTCTTTCACCTGAGTCTTCAGTTTGTTTCTAGTCTTCTAGTTTTTCTGTCAAAAGCTGATAAGGAAGATGATCCAAACATGCAAAACAGACACTTTTATTTGGATTTTACCTATTCCCTTTCTTCCTTTAGGAATAACTACTTATTTCTCGATAAAAATCATTATCATTGCAATCCTCATTTCTACTAACCTATTTATATTAACCTATAGTTAAGTATTGAACGAATTTTCCTCTCTCTTTTATTTTAAGTAACAAACAATTACTCATTCAGCTTCTACTGTTCCTTGTCCGACTTGTTTTCTTCATATTTCAAAATCTTCTATTCCTTTTGCCACTCCACGCCTTTTCAATCCTGGCTCCCGCCTAGTGCGAGCAGGAATTTTCCTTTAAGAGCAAAACTTCTGACATTTCTGCGAAGCCCCCTTTGAATAGCCTCAAGTAGTATTGAGACTTGTTACTGAGAAAGATGCAGCCGCTAAAGAATACCGCCATTAGGGCAAGGAACTGCCGTGATTCTTCGAGTAGAATTGCGCAGGGTGCATCTAACTGTCACTGTTATATGAAAGATAAGCGATCTTTGTAAATCGGACATAGGGGGTAACATATATATATTGTTGACGATAAATCTTGTTTTCCCTCCGGTTTTATGGGGCGCCGTGGAAAATCATGGTGGTCGCCCCTCGATCCTTAGGGATACGCGGCTCAGAGAAACGGATTCGGACGGACAGATGGGGAATCACGATTAATCCACACAATGGATGCGAGCTTACATGTGAGGGCGTTGCTCATTTGGCGCGTAGATACCAAGGGGTGTCCATTAATTCCGGGAAATCGATTCCACTAACACGCTCACTGTTTATGCACATGCACGAACAAGAACCATGAAGGCGAGCCATGGGGAAAGAATTAAGGAACACATTGGGAGGTATATGGGATACTGCGAAGATGATCTATTCAAATTTATTCTTCCTCCGAGGGGTCCAGCCAGGGCCCTTTTCGAATATTGAAGTCATACTTTTGTAAAAAAGGAGTTAATAAAATCTCGAATCTAATCGGAACACGCACTGATGATCTTAACATTCCAGCAGAAATCGTTTCGTGCTGATCTTTTTTAAATGTCCGTTTTTAGATTTCCGTTGTTAGATGTCTGTTTTTTAGCTCCTAATTATCCCCTGTCGATCAGTTTTGATGCTTCGTAGGTATAGAAGAAATAGAAATTGCGTAATGGTGAAAGATGGAAAGAATTTTAAGAACATTGGGGCCAATTTCAACGGTAACTGCGGAATTTATAACATACCATAAAAAATCTTGGACAATAATTATTGCAAGGGTCTCACAAGCCAAACGCCGTTAATCTGATGTTATCGATGCAACATGTCGACGTCCATCGATAACGAATATCGCAGCTCGTAAATCTAGTTTCCCCAATCCCTAAAATCGATGACCTGCACTACGTGCTCGCGACACTCGTTTCGGGTTACAACCCGAAATGTCGTAAAGTAACTCTAAGGGTTCTCCAGAAAAGCCTCTCTGGCTCGAAAAAATAAACTCTCACTGATTGTTCCCACATTCCTACAATGCAGCTGTGCTTTCCTCCGAAGATTTTAGTTTTTCCCTCGTTTCTCTCTTCGGGAACTGGAGTATTTTTTCTCAAATTGATTGTTTATTTCCACGTATTCAATTAGTGTAATCAAGGAGAGTCTTGTATGGTTATTGCTATTAAAAAAGCCTCTGGTATAGGAAGGTAAAAAGCACATTAGACACCATTAGAGAAATTACTCTTTGGATAGGTTTAGACCCACATTAAAAAAAGCGATTCGCCTAGGGCGACTTCAAATTTGATCCGGTTAAGGTTGGTCGAAACGTCATTAACGCTGGCTTCGTAGCGTTTCTACGAAGCTGACTGAGCAGACCAAGATAAAAAATGAAATGAAAAAAAAGGAGGAATCATGGAACAGGGTCCTGGCCTGGAGTACCCCAATAAATATGAAAACAACAACGAGACGGTGCCTGTTATGCCTGGAACAGGTTGGAGGCTAATTCGAGTCCCGGTTCACCCCCTTACTCCTTTCTTCCTTCATCAGTCTTTCTCTCTCTCTCTCGCTCGCTCTTGCTGTCTGGATGCTGCTTAAATCGGCTGATTCAACCGACCAGTGGATGGTTTTTATTCACCCCCGTCTTGCTCCTCCAACGTCTTCCTCATCCTTTTTACTCCTTGAGAATATTTTGCTTCCTCTTCTAATTCTCGTTCTCTCTCTCTTTTGCTTACAGTGCTGGCATCACTGCGAGAACCTCGAGTATCAGTGGGAGACCTATAAAGACCTCTGCGAATACGACGGAGTCTTCGAAAATGTAAGTATCTATTGGTTTCATTAAAATCTCTATAATTTTTGCTTAAAACGAGCAATAAAGGTAAGGGTCTTAATTGGGAGAGGTTGATTTGAAAGATAGGGGCAGTAGGAAATTTGAAGAATCCATTAAGGATGTAGACCCGTACAGTCAAGCTCAAAATTAAACTGAACCTCGAAGTGATTGGTATAAAGGAGGAATGTAAAGCGGATTTAAACATCAATGGTTATTTGGGGTATTGCCATAAAAAAACCATTTGCACTTAAAAATGTACTGAAACGTTAGAATCTTTATTGGAGATATAAAAGATAGAGAGATGAGTAGAAAGTTTAGAGATTCTATCGAGAATTCTATGAAGGATGTGGTACAGTCGACCTCAAAATTAATCTAAACTGAAAAAATTGGGATATAATTTCGTTTTAACATTAGTTAATTCGATTATTTTGATTCTTCTTTTGTTTCAGACAAAAGTGGAAATTTTAAATCAATTATTGTAATAATTAGAACTGTTTATAGTTAGCTCAACTTCTAACAAATTATCAAGGAGTTAAAAATTACCTTACCTAAATAAATTAAGATGTTAAAGGTACGAGACATAAAATGAAAATTATTGAGCGAGAAATCCATGTCTGAAAATTATTTATAGTTCAAAGATGGAGATACAAATATTATTATTTGTAGTGTTGTGCTTTTCTCAAATATTTTGGGCAAAAGTTGAAATTTTCAATCAATCCTAATAATTCATAGCTGTTTCAATAGTTGAATAACTTTATGGTTTTCAAATTTTACGAGTTGTAAAAGATAAATTTAATACTTTTTGGACAAGATCAGGCTTTAAAAATGCTTTGAACAAATTTTTATTCTTCTGTTTGTGACAAAAATTGACATTCTAATCAATCAGTTAAATAAATAAATTTCTACCTCTTGAAAAATTCTAAACAACTGTTATGAAAAATTAAATATCAATTGAAGAATTCATTTCCGATCCTATTTTTATGAAGAGTTTTCTTGATTCTCTTCTAAAATCCGAATTTTACTAACTTCAAAAGATCTACTCAAAACTTTGCTGAGAAAAAGAAGATAATAATGCTCTAAACAATAATTAATAAGAATACTGTGATTTTTTCCATTTGGGGCAAAAGTCGGAATTTTCAATCAATCATAATAATAAATATTATTTAAATAGTTAAATGAATAAATTTTTAATTCTTCGAAGATATCTGAACAACTGTTTTTGGTTAGCTTTATTTGAAACGAACTTTCAAAAAAGATCAAAATTTCCTTACTTAGATAAATAATTATATTTTTAAAAAGACTTTAAATAAAAATTCTTAAATTAAGAATATGCTTCTTAAGAGAGATTCTATGCATCGAAGCTATATTTCCATCTTGAATTATTATTATTATTAATATTGTTAATTTTGAAAGTATGAAATGAGACAACCCAATATTATATAATATATCCTGTTAAGTTGAAAGTTCTGTAAAATATTATAATTCATTTTATGATTGCGTATTGTTTAAAATATAATTCAACAGTTTCCTAATGAATGGATAGTCTCATTCCTTCTAATATTAATAAAATTTATCTGTAATTCAAACATCAATCAGAAATCTTATAAAAAAAATCGGATTTGCAACAACATTTCAAGTTATAAAAATTTTAATGAGACATGCAACATGAAAAAAAATTATAATAGACTTTTTATTCACGTTTGATATGCAATTGATATAAACAATATTTTTAAATCTCGAATATAAGTCAAGTTTTCCTCAATTTATAATAAATACAAACAGTCGGAAATTTTCTTAATTGTTAACATTTCAAATTTTTAATGTCTGCAAATCGAGTTGCTTCAAATTCGAATCCATTCTAGTTCCATTGCTTTCAAAATTTTGAATCTCTTTGTAAAAATTCAATTCTGTAATTTTATTATCTCCTGAACATGAATAATTACATCTGTATGATGCCCCGTCTGACCATAATCAAATTATTATACTTATTTCAAAAATTTGACTCTTTCATCTAAAAAATAGGAACATGACCAAATTTTGAACAGAGAGTATGAATCATAAATAAAACTTTTCTTTAAATCCACGAAATACAGCCAACTAACCGATTTTGTGTAATAAACATAATTTTTTCTGAGTACCCATCTTTGGGGCCTCAAATAAATTTGATTTGAGCACACATAACAATAAATACTCTAAGAGCTGTCATGTTTTATCATGGAAAAAGTGTATAAGTTATTCCGATGAGGAAAGAGGCTTTTTAAGTGCCAATTGAAGTCGTTACAAAGAACTTTATTAAACATATAAGCCCTTTCATACACAAGACGATACACATAGTCTTGTCTGGTAATTTTAATAATGGCCATCCTTGAATCAAGTATCACTTTAAGTGCACTTGGAGCGTGGCTGTGCGTTAATTAACGACCCTCTTCAACTCCTCAAAATTGGAATGCCTTTGGTAGGTTCAGGTAGAATGGTAAATGTCCGCAACACGAGACTCCCGAATCGACTTTATCTTCAAGAGTCGTGTTTTGCTCGTAACTCCCAAAGATAAGGTCTCTCGAACGGTGTCTTTCTCTCAAATTTAACGGGGTCGTTTTG
The DNA here is from genome assembly GCA_011762715.2 of Neuroterus valhalla. NCBI lineage: Eukaryota > Metazoa > Arthropoda > Insecta > Hymenoptera > Cynipidae > Neuroterus > Neuroterus valhalla. Next base: position 7,866 of record WSXT02194905.1, read on the forward strand.
ATGATGGTCGGATCGGAATGGATGGTGAATTGCTAGGGTGTTGCTTTGGTTGGGTACCATCAAATCAAGTCTCAAATATTTAAGGAAGATGACTATCAGGAATCAGAGAAGAGTTTTAGAATTTAAAATTTGGACCATAGACTGGAACTGGAGACCATAATGACTAGATCACTGGACGTGAAAGAATATTTTTCTTCAGAGTCTGCTCGACCCTCCGTGAAAATCGGCAGGTAGTCGGTTCCGAGGATTTCCCGTTTCAAAGTTCCTTGGTCTTGGTCGGAGGATTTCTTTTTCTCATCCTTCGCTCCTGCTCTTTCTCTATTTTTCTCTTTTTTCTATTTTTTTTCTCCTTCCTTCGCGATCGGATGGTCCGAAGGGTAAGCTTTATGCGTTTCGGTCTGGGTGGACTGAGATCGTTGCATTCAACGGTTCCTTTTTTTCTCTCTCCCTTACGTGAGACTCGGAAGCTTGGGTCTCTCCTCGAAAATTGGAGGAATTTTCTCGCGCTCGGTCGATTTCAGACCAGAAAAGACCTTCTTTTAGGTATAACGAGAACTGACAGCAAGATTACCCTGCTTTCCAAGCGATCGATCGTCAAAAAGGGTCAGAAACTTGAGATCCACGTAACTTGGACTCGATCGAATTGCACCTGAGACTCTCTACGTTACATTCTTCTCTTCGCATTGTACCAAAAAACTTCTCGCCTATGCTCGTGTGATTTTCTATGGTCGATAACGAATACTCGAGTTTGGGATTTTCCGCTCGAAGCAGAGACTTAGTGGAACTTCCCTTTAAATGCTTGGGGGTTTTTTTTTGCATTATAGTATGTAAATCCGTGGATTGTGAGGAGTGGCAATTTTTTGAGTGGGTGCCAGTCGAGGTGACAGCTCGAAATCGGTATTGTTGAAAGGAACATTCTTCAGGTTCCTTAAAAATACAGTTGCTCAGAAGCGACCTCAAGTGCGTCAGATGACTATAGTTTGTTATGCCACAACACCGTTATCATTAATATTACGTATGCAGAGTCATCAGTCAACAGTCGTGTTCTTGTTGGAGAACTGAACTAATGAGTGATGACCATGCATAATGGGAATAATAGAACTCGTTAAAAATTCAACTTGGCTCAATTGCACCGTTTACTCTGAAGATTTTTCTCGCCAATATCATTATGGCTCCTCTTCCTAAAGACCTGAAGTATTTACCTCGGTATTTACTTGAAGCAGTTATCTCTATATATAATCTTCTTTAGAATTATTTAAATTCGCCCAGCAAACTTGGTTGAATAACCTCACGAAATGAAGTATAATAAAACTGCTAAAGCTTGTGATTTATTCCTACGCTCCTCAATTACCAGACAACTGATTTAATATCTCTTTCCTTTTGTGTTTCAGTGTCCATCATGCCGGACAATTTGCGACTACAGAAAGACTCGAGTGATGGAAGAATACCTCCCATCAACATTACCAGCTCCGGAGAAACTACCAACCGCATTGAAAAAGTACGATGTAGCAATTCTCCTGAGGAAGGTTGACAACAGTTGGAGGGAATCCGGTTATTATCCAGGGTCTCGTGTGACTCGTATGAGGCCGAACTCGTGGCTTATTGTCGTCTCTGGAGATGGAGTGAAGCATTACTCCTACGACGAGTGGGTGCCAACTTTGGAATCCTTGAAACCCGGTGCCCTCTATGAAGCTACAATTTCCTGGAAAAATGTTGACTCTCAGATCCGAAAACACCAAATAATGGAGCAGAAAGAGTTCAACGACAGAGTACGACAGTTCTATCTGGAAAAGTATGGACACAAGGTGGTCCATGAAAGGGAAACTGAAGGAGATTCTCCAGCTTCAGCATCAGTCTTCAAGAATTTCTTCTTCAAGAGGAGGCATGATGAAGACGCTAAAATCCTTGGAGTGAATGTCAAGCCTGCCACTAGTGTTGAAGTTGCTGACGATGACATTGAAGATGTAGAGTCTAAGAAGGAATCTTGGGTGGTTGCTTGGGAACCCGAAGCTGGAGGCCTTATGGGTAACCAAGAGGCTGATTCGAACTTTGCACAAATCACTCTTCTACCTGGCACTAAATATCGTGTTCGAGTTGCCTCCAAAGATGGTCCCGGCAGTTTCCCGATAGAAGTTGATACCAGCTCGACATTTGTACAGGTTCATCGACTAAAAAAAAACTTCGAAAATATTTACGCATGGGGGATTATCGCTGCGAGCATGTCTATGCTCATTTTTATCACTGTCTTCGTCATCGTGAAGATGCTGACGAGGAGTAAAAAAGTTGTACCGAGGGAGGAGGAGGAGGTGGAAGAAGTCGTTTGAAATCTACACGGATGAAGTGATAGCTCAATTCATTAATCTGGTTGTTATCGAAACAACTAATAAACTCAGGGATCGCTTCCTCAAGGAGGAGGAAGTTGAGAGTCAAAGACTCAAAAAAGGACGAATTTGAGAAGCTAGAAAGACTTCTTTAATGAAGGATTCGTGTTAGGTGAAAAGAGAACGAAGACTACTAGGAAATACTTGTGGCCAGTTGTATAAAATGTGCACAACCAATGAAGTACAATTCTCAGAGATTAATGTTAACGTCTAAAGTAAGGTCTACTTTCTGCGAGTTACAATCAATGTTTCAGTTTTTTATACCCGATCTGAATTTTTATTTTTGAGAATCTGAATTTTTGTCTTGAACTTTTAATCTGTCTTTCAGAGATATGTGTCATATTGTCGCCGAAATTGTTGATACTGGATCTAAATTTGGAATCGAGATTGATCATATTTTTGTAATTGACAATTAGATTTGCACTTGCTCAATATGCAACGAACAGACTGTACAAGAGAGTTCCTATTAATAACCACGGCGTTTCGTGCGCCGCGATTTGTATTTATTTGTACAAAGTTAGCTTAATTGTATATATTACATAGAATATAGAAATTTAAATTTAATAAAAATTATAAGTGAACTTTATAAACTGTGTTCAGTTACTATTTTCCCTTCTTCTAAAGATTTATAAAACATTCCAAACTCCTGACAAAAGTTACCTCCCAAGATTGATTTGTAAGCTCAGGGCTAAAACCTAAGTTACTACCTGTCGTCTAGTTATTTGAGGACAAAGGCAAAACCCAAAAATAGGTTTCTTCCTTGAGATGAAAATTGAAGGGCGGAAGCGATAATGAAGCTAAATTGCTGAAGCTAATCATCAAGGCTACTGTAGGCGTGTAGGGTGCTCTGGAACGAAACGGAAGAAAATGTTCGTGCAGCTTTCAGGTTACTGAACCAGGAACCTTAACATTCTTCCCAAATTTTTAAATATCTGTTGGAACTAGTAAAATGCTGAGGAATGTGAAATGCGAGATTTCACCGAAGTATGCTCTCTACATGTTTTTCAGTGTATGGAGTTTTTTGTTTGACCTTCTAGAAAACTTCCTAGCAAACGACGAATTATCTGTGAGAAAAATTAAATTTCTAACAAGAGACAAATTTTTATGAAAAAGTTAAATTTTCATCCAAAATAGATTCGGATTTTTGAATCAAGGAAGAACAAAATTTCAAATTGATTCTTGAGTTTTTGATCCAGAAAGACCAACCGAAACAATTAGGGAATTCTATTAACTGAAAAAAAATTAATTACAACAAGACAGTTGAATTTTCATTAATAGACATAGATTATAAACTAAAACCAAAGAAACATTCAATTAAACCAGAAGAGAAGGAATTCTCATACTAAAACGATGAATTTTCAACAACATAATTAAATTCTCAGATAAAGCAGATGAATTTTTAACCAAAAATATTAAATTTTGACGAACAGTTAATTTAAAAAAAAAAAATTGCATTCTCAGCATGGAAGATGAATTATCTTTTCGAAAACACGAATCTCCAACAAGTGAGTTGAATTTTCAAGTGATTAATATTTTTAAGTTGGAGAAGAACAAAATATGACGAACGAATTGTTTATTTCTAAAGTAAAAGAGTGAATTTCCTACAAGTCAAATGAATTTTTCATTTGAGAATATCAATTTTTTAACAGAAATTAACGCTTTTACACCAGAAGATTTATACATATATATATTGGTAGACTTTTTAACACAAAGAATTTTCTCTGAATCAAAAATAGTTGTTTTTTTATTACTATAGGTTCTATTAACGAATATATAATGTAATATTATAGAAGCATCTGATTCATAATTTAAGATTTGAAAAAATGAAGAATTTGAAATCGAAGAATAGTTGTTTCAAATCATAATAGATCCAAATTGAATAATCCGAAATTGGCTTTAATTTAAGATTGTTACAATCTTAGGGTTCTGAATTTTCATGTCAAACGATGAAGTTTCAATTTGTTATAAGTTTTAATTTTGCAATTTTTTTGAAACATTTAAATTTTGGAAAATTTCGTAAAAATTGGAAGATTCATAATTATTTTTACATACAAATAAATCTAAAATTTACTTTAACTTTGAATGGTTAAAGATTTCAGACATTTTAGAGTTCTGAATTTTGATGTCAAATACTGAAGTTTCAATTTTTCCTTGTCAGAAGTTTTAATTGTACAATTAAAATTGAAATATTTTAATTTTAGGAAGAGTAATAAAAAATGCGAGAATCCTTGATTTTGTTATTTAGCAATAAATCTGAAATTTACTTTAATTTTTAATGGTTAAAGATTTAAGAAATTTTAGAGTTCTGAATTTTCATGTCGAATGCTGAAGATTCAATTTTTCCTTGTCAAAAGTTTAAATTGTGCAATTAAAATTGAAATATTTTATTTGTAAAAAGATTAATTAAAAATGCGAGAATTCTTGATTTTGTTATTTATAAATAAACCTGAAATTTATTTTAATTTTGAATGGTTAAAGATTTCAGACATTTTAGAGTCCTGAATTTTCATATCAAACGGTGGATTTCGTATTTCTTATAAGTTTCAATTTTGCAATTAAAATTGAAACATTTCAATTTCGGAAAGTCTAATTAAAAATTTGAATATTCATAATCTTGTTATTTATAAATAAATCTGAAATTTACTTTGATTTTGAATGGTTAAGTTCTGAATTGTCATGTCAAATGCTGAAGTTTCAATTTCTTACAAGTTTTAATATTGCAATTAAAATTGAAATATTTTAATTTTGGAAAAAGTTATTAAAATGTGAAAATTCCTAATATTGTCATCTACAAATAAATCTGAAATTTACTTTGATTCGGGAAGGTTGCAGATTTCAGACATTTTAGAGCCCTGAATTTTCATGTCAAACGCTGAAGTTTATATTTCTTATAAGTTTCAATTTTGCAATTAAAATTGAAACATTTTATTTTCAGAAACTCTTAATAAAACTTTGAATATACATAATTTTGTTATTTATAAATAAATCCGAAATTTACTTTGATTTTGAATGGTTAAAGATTTCAGACATTTTAGAACCCTGAATTTCCATGTCAAACGCTGAAGTTTATATTTCTTATAAATTTCAATTTGACAATTAAAATTGAAACATTTTAATTTCAGAAAGTCTAATTAAAATTTTCAATATCCATAATTTTGTTATTTATAAATAAATCCGAAATTTACTTTGATTTTGAATAGTTAAAGATTTCAGACATTTCAGAACCCTGAATTTCCATGTCAAACGCTGAAGTTTATATTTCTTATAAGTTTCAATTTTGCAATTAAAATTGAAACATTTTAATTTCAGAAAGTCGAATTAAAAATTTGAATATCCATAATTTTGTTATTTATAAATAAATCCGAGATTTACTTTGATTTTGAAAGGTAAAGATTTCAGACATTTATAGTTCTAAATTTTCATGTCAAACGCTGAAGTTTCAATGTCTTATAAGTTTTAATATTGCAAGTAAAATTGAAATATTTTAATTTTGCAAAAAGTTATTAAAATGTGAAAATTACTAATTTTGTCATCTACAAATAAATCCGAAATTTACTTTGATTTTCAATGGTTAAAGATTTCAGACATTTTAGAGACCTGAATTTTCATGTCAAACGCTGGAGTTTAAATTTGTTATAAGTTTTAA
>WSXT02194916.1:0-19324 GCA_011762715.2 Neuroterus valhalla
CCCTCCAACTTTTGTTTGAAACATTTTTTCGTATCTGCACAAGCATCTGAGATATTATACACTATAGATTAAAATGGTCCACCCTGTATATATATAACAGAAAATTATGATCTGCCACATTGCAACAACTAGTCGAAGTCCAAAAAAAAAGGTGAATGAGACTGACATGAGTAAAATTTTAAGGTGCAGTCTTGGCAGTACTACCTGTAACTACAGCAACTCCAAAACGATAGTTTTCAACTTTAAAGAGGATCAAAACATACCTGAGAAATATGATGCGACAGGAACAACTAAACGGTCTTGCTTCTCTAAATATCCATACCCATATTGAACTCACCAAAGACAAAACTCTAATAGAATTTTTCAAAAAACCTCGAATGTTTCCTAATGTTCGAACGTAGCCTGCTCTTTAGTTTCTAATGAAACGCAAGAATAATCAATAAAATTCTTGAATTTTTATTCAATAATAATAATTATATTTTACTTTTTTGTCTTGCTCTTGTGACATTTTGCCGCATCGTAATAGCATCTTTTATTTTCCCCATGGGGTAGCGAGGTCCGACCCCCCCCCCCTCCCCCCTGTGGATCCGCCACTGTTTCAAGGTAAATCTTTGTTTTATGGTTTCTCTGTCTGAAGCCTTGACATAAATTAGATAAGAATTAAAAGAAAACTTTTATACACAGATTTATTGCATACTAAACGTTATCGGAAATATGTACAGGAGTCGTTAATTTTATGGAACAGGGTTACATGTTTCCTGCACATCAAATATAATTTCTTAAGTGTTTCCGTTTTCAGATATCATAGATCTTTCCCCATCTTTGGATGGTCATACGTCAAAATAAGGGTATGCATGTGGTGTTATGAATGAGATATTGTATTCGAATTGAGAATGAATTCGAATTCTTCTTATTGCAAATTGTTAGAAGTAAAACAAAGTAATTATTGCAAGTAAGCATTCCTATCCGCTCACAACTCTATATTCTTGTTCTTCCTGATAGATTTATGAAAAAAATATAGAGTTGTAAAAATAAGAGAAAGGATAATAATTTTAATAAATATTGTAGATCCAGGAGGAGAGTCAGGTTAATTATTGCCAGTTTGTTTAAGATAAATATTCCCATCCGCTCACAACTCTATATTCTTGTTCCTCATCCTGGTCCTGGTGGGGCATTACAGCATGGTGGTGAGGAAACCCACTGATAGCAATGGCAATATTGGTCACCTGAAATTCGGAAAAAAGTGTTTCACTGCTAAATGTCAAATCCTATAAAATTCTTCCTTTCACGGTTTATCGGAAAATGATTTGGCAGAAAAATCTAATAAGCTGAAGAGTTTTCAATGAAATTATAGCGTCATTTTTTAAGTTTAGCAACTTTATTGTGCAATATAATATTTCCGCGAAAATTTATGTTTGTAAATACAAAATTTTCAACCGTAAAATTGAATCTTGATATGGAATAAATGAATTCTCAAACTCTGCATTCGAAGTTTCAATTAAACGGAATAAGATTTGAACCAGGAAAGAAATCGTTCGATATTCAGTTCAAAAATTTATATCCAAACAGAAGAGAAAAGATTCTAGAAAAATCGATAAATTTCAAATCACAGGATGCGAAAAGAAAGAAAATTAAAGAGATGGTGATAATCGAGATAAACCTTCGAGCAAAACCAAAGTATCTGGTAAAAGGAAAGGGAAATTAAATTGACTTTCGAGCGTCAGGAAGATGTTTACATGGAATTTCCTTCAAACATTTTTTGCGAAATCCCTAAGAGTTGGGAATGATGAGCAATGATACAATTATGCAGGAGATGTTTTGAATGAGAGTTCAACTTACACGTGTCTGAGCAGCATTCATTATCATCAACACAATGCGCCTGATTTTTACCCTTACCACATTGAATCTCCGCAGGTGTTTTTGGTTTCCCATGGTGGGGGTTTGAAACAGAAAACGCTATGCAGAGCACAACGAAGAGAAATATGGTTTGAGAATTCATAATGATTCAGAAGTAAACTTTTATGCTTCGTCCACGGCTTATATACAAAGTTGGTGTCAAAAATGGGGGAGGATTCTTCTGGAGGGAAGCATCTAGTACGTCGGAGAGGGGCAAGCGATTTGAGGTATTTATCACGCTCTACCGAACCGACAACACGATGATTGGCTGGATGCTTCTGTTCCCACTCCATGGGTGAAATTGTAAAATTTTTTGAGAGGCTAGGAAAGCATTATTTATTTATTTAAACATTGTTTCCTCTCTCATAACGCTGTAAAAATGAATTTTTTCAAATAAGCCTTCCATGAAATTTCGTGGAACATCAATTTCTCGAATAATATTCCATGTTTTCAAGTAGAACTAGTCCTGTCAGCATTGCATGTAAAATTCGCTACTAAATGAATTGAAAAATTATGTTCAGAGAGAAAAAGTATTAAAAATATAATACAATTTTCTTCTCCTGTATTTGAAGAATCAGCATACTGGACAATCATTTTGTAAGAATAGCTTTACGCCGCACAGTGGTCCAGAAATCGTAAAAGCTGGCCAAAAGTAGGAAATTCTTATAAAATGGGATACGTTTTCTTACTCGAGGGTTTTCGGGGCTTTAATTACGAATCCGAAGTCAAAATTTTCAAAAACAGAATGGCGGATAGAAAATATCGGTCAAGTGTGCTAAATAATTTTTGAATATTATCTCAAATTTGTACAAAAGGGTTTTCGCGGTCGCTGATTACAAATCTGAAGACAAAATTTCCAAATATAAAATGGTAAATGCAATATGGCGGTCAACAGTGGTCCAGAAGTAAGAAGAACTGGTCAAAATGTAAATGCATTTTCGGATCCGCCATTTTTCTTCTGTAATTCTGACTCCGGATTCATAATTAGGGACCCTGAAAACCTTCTTATACAAATTTGAAAAGAATTAAAAATTTATAGCACATGGTCGTCCGCCATATTGGATCTGCCATTTTGTTTCTGCAAATGCTGACTTCAGTTTCGTAATTAGCGACCCCGAAAAACTCCGAGTAAGGAAAGAAAAAGATATTCTGAATACCAGAAACAAAAAAAAAATCAAAGTGCAACTCGGTGGAATTTGTTCTTAGGCCTTGCCAAGGTTTGTTTTAATTTTCGGAAATCCGGAAACTTATAATCAGTTCAACACACAGTTCAGAAACGGAAAAAATTCAATAGCCAATATACGATATAATATCATAAAAGAACTCACTATCACGAAGGGATTTCATGCTTCAACGTGCAAATCAGTTGAGCAATCGCAAAGTGACATAATTTTGAAGATGGACATTTCTCTTTGCTGAGGTAGCACGAGATGTTGATATCTACGACGTTCACTGCAAAAGTGAGTTACAGAGACAACAGAGGCGCACTGTTTATCATCTGTGGTGATAATTAGTCACATCAAAAGTGCTCAAAATATTCTCATCAGTAAACATATGTTTGAACATATCTGTTGAGGTTAAATTCTTATTATTTCGGAAATATATGTTAATGCGAAAATAAGAACAATTGTATATTTTGTACCGAAGTTGATTCTTACGACTGAAAAAAATGTATAATATCCAAAAATTACTATCATTCGTTATTACAGAACTGTTAGTAATGTTATTAAGTTAAATTATGATAAAAACAAACAAAAAAATGATTTTCTGCGTAAAATCTTCCATTTTCGAACTATACTCAAAGATTGATCCATTTTATCTAAAAAAAATTGATGATAAGATAAAGCGTGGCGTCAAAAAGCTACACAAGCCTTTAAAACCAATTTGTGGCGTGCATACTTTCAGAAGTTCATTTTTTATGCTGACGAATTGAACTTTAGGCGCAAATCAAAATTTTGAAAATATTTTCTAAAAAAATATGCTTTACCCAACAGTTTCCTCTATTTGGAGAATTACCCATGCAAAGAAATGAGGCCGACTTTTTTTGCAGGAAATTCCTACTTCAACATCTTGTTGATCATTGCACTTTTCTTCCTTCTGGTCGGTCATTAGGAGAAATACATAAAATTCATGAAAGCATCGGGTAAAATTAAATTGATAGAGATTTGAAATCATTCAATGCTTTTTAAAATGATTTGAGAATATTTTGAGGGATTTTTAAGTATACCCACAAACGGCTATCAGTCACTCTTAAGGACTGTTTTCGGCGCAGTCCTACTACTATTTTTGTTGACATAAATGCAAAAATTTTTCATCCCCAATAAGTTTTAATCAATGAGGAGAAGAATTAAATTGAATTATTTTTCTTCGAATTCAACAAGGAAACGTTTGTTCAAAAGAAAACAAACTGTAAATATCAGCTATTAGGATAAATTCGAAAATGAAAAAAGTAGTTAATGATTACATTTTTTCCCAAAAATAAGTGTAGAGTAATGTGGTATCTCTTCTTCGCTAGAGAAAAATTGCGAATGATAAATTTATTACTTTGTTTACATCATAGTCTATGTACAGATGAGTCAACTTTTCAGAAGACATTTCTATTAGGGAGTGCAATAAATACATACATATGAACAACGTCTTTCCTATCCATCTATAATATATCAGTATTCCAATTTGAGAAAACAACTACCAGATTTTGGTCTGGATTCTTCCAATTTGCGAAGTCACATTTTTGACGTTTGAATAAGAAAATAAAAATTTTAATTTTTATAGAGTAAGAATAGAAATTATTAATGTTTGAGGGGTATAAGTACAAATCTGAAAGCGATAGCCGCAAGATTCATTTTTATATTATTCGATAAGAAAGAAAGCTCGCAACATCAATATTTTCAATTTTCTTTTGATTTTCGCTTCGCATATTTGCCAAAAAAATACGGATTGCTATGAATGGCTATGAAATGAGGAACAGTGTTCATTTTTGACATAGTCATATACATATATCTTTATGGAAATTTCAAATTAAACTATTTCAAATATTTGTCATAAACCTTGGAATTTTATAACTCAAATGCATGAAGTTGGAAAATCTATAAACGATTCCTACATTTAATAATTGAGAATTGCACAATTTTATAAATATAAATGAAATAAAGTAATCAATTTTTGCTGTTATCAACTTATGAATGTGATAAATAGGAGATATAAACTCTATAGCAAATAACTCGACATTTTTCCAGATTTAGGAAAACTAGTTAGTACAGGTCTTATGGCAAATTGAGATAGACCTAAATGCTGCGCGCTCCTGCCCAATGAGGCCCAGAAAATTAAAATCAGACAGTACTAGTAGGAGTTGTTTTTTGAAAAGTCATTCGTGCAATCACATTATTGTACTTGATTTACTTGAACCTCGAAAGCCTTACTTGAAATTAACTAACTTCATCGATGTATCATTGCATTAAATGTTATTATATTTTCTGATGTGCTTTTCAAGATTAGGCCAATTCATTATTGAACTAACAAGAAGATGATCCTTACTATAGTTCTGAAGCTCTATAGGAGTCATCATTAAATGAAAAAGTGTAAGCTTCGATTCATTTATAGTATCTATTACTCTGATTGAATTCTCCTATTGTATTCGATGAGATGTTTGTCTAAATAAATGCAATGTAAATCTGGGGGGATAATAATGCTTCAATCTGTAGTTAACTTATTTCGACATGCTCAACTTCTCATCAACTTTTTTAACATCTTTTTTTATAGTTATCAGAAAATACTGCAAATTATATTGTGTATGTACATTGAATCTAAACGTGATTCTGACGTTTCTATTAAAAGGGTCTTCTATTCGCACTCGATAATGTATTTAACTGGCGCTACGCGCTCGGTTTGTTTTTCACCTCGCGCTTCGCGCTCGGCTTCATACGTGTTTGATTCAATTTACAGTGTAATGCATACACAGAATTGCGAATATTGCAAAACTGCTGAAAATCTCCACTCCTATAAAGATTCTAGATTTTTTAATTTCATTTATGATAAAGATTTTTTTTTATTAAGTTTACTTAAGGCTCTACTGGCCTTAAGGAACACATTCTCATTACGATTCTCGCCACTGATATTTACATCTCGCATAATTCGGCTAGCTAATTGAATTTTTCATTGTTTGAAAATCGTTGTCACAATCAAAAAAAAATAAACGCCGTATTGGGGAAAATTTCATGTGAAACTTGTTAAACTTTTTAAGATAAACAATTTTTCTACGATTTAGCTCTTCTTGTCTCTTATCGTTTGGCGTGAAGATGGAATTTTTTATTTTTGTGTGTTATCACGATGAAAACGAAAATTTTTTGTCCTGTCGAAAAATAATCAAAAATGAATTTGTAGAATTTTTAAGGTGAAAATTTTTTGTTCCTTTCATTCCATATCTCGCAAAGTTTTGCTTAAAAATGGAACTTTTCATTTTTGGTAACATTTTTCTCGATTTAAACGAAAACTATGCATCTTATGAAAAAATGATATACATAAAATTTATAGGTCTTTTTAAAATAAATGATTTTTCATTTTCAAATTTTTTCGCACCTCGCATAGTTTGAGCAAAAACATGCATTTTTGATTTTTCAAGAAACCTTTTTTCCTTTTAACTTTTTTTCAATTTTGCTTTATTTGGCTAAAATTCTCATTTGCGCTTCTATTTTTGGATTTTGAAAATGCCACAACTCTGGCCATTTTGTTTTTATAAAAAAAAATCATAGTATAAATTGTTTCACTTTTTACCAACTACAAGAAACCGTACTCACGATTCTTGATTTTTGGAGAAAAAAAATCCAAAAACTTTCTCAACATGCTTTTTCAAAAAACTTTTTCTCCCTCTTTGATTTTTTATACAAAATAGCTGGCAAACGAACTCATCCTCCCTTTTCAGGTTTCGAAAGAATGTACTAAAGCACGATCGAATATGATCATTCGTTCAAAAGTTATCGAGTACAAGATTATTTTCCATTATTTTTTGTGCGATCAAAAGGGGAATTTTCGATTTTTTGAGAAAATTCAAGAAGTCGTTCTCACGATCTTGTAGGGCTCCCAAAAAGGAACATTTTGTCTGTCTTTTTGGTCCCTCAAAATGTGTGCCAGAGGGCAATCGAATGCGATCATTCTTTCGAAAGTTATGGAGTTCACAGATAGTTTTCCATTATTTTTTGTGGAATCATAATTGGAATTCCCAATTCCCGAAAAGCAACATTTTTTCTCTCTGACTCTCTTTTCAATCTTGCGTTATTTGGCCTGAAAATTATTATGTTCTTTTAAATTTTTGAATTTGAAAATGCCGCAACTCCTACGAAGGGCAATCTAATCCGAACATTCTTTCGAAAGTTATCGAGTACACAGGTTACAGACAGATAGACAGACACCTTCGTAAAAACCATTTTTTCTGACTCAGGAGGTCTCAAAACGTGGAGATTTCATCAAATCGGCGAAAGTCAATCTTCACATAAAACCAATACCTTCTCATTCAGAATGAGAATATAAAAAAACTCCCGCGACCTTGAAATGTAATTGAACACATGTTAGTGTTTTTCAACTGCCGAGTAAGACTTCATAAAAACATTGGTCCGATTTCGATAATCAATGGCTGAATAATTATATTCTAGGCTAGCCGGCCCAAAATTAGGGACAGCTAAAGATGCTTAAAATATGACTAGTTTTCCCGAAATTCGGGAAGAATAGATGCAACCTATGTACAAAGCATGTTTACCGAAATATTATGATATATTGTCCAAAAATATACTTTGGATCGCAGAGAAGTATAAGTAATATAAGAATACAGTGCAGGGAAATTTCGAAGAACCCATACAATGAAATTTGACAAAGAATATAAATAAGTTTGTTTTGTAAGGAAGAATCAACAAAAAATAATTTTATTGCTATGTCGACATCGGATTTATGTACTTCTGAGTCAATTTTAAAAGAATATGTTCATGAGAATATTGAAATAAACAGTTTAACCTATTTTTTTATTTTTGAAAAAAACACTTTTATTTTTTAACTAAATTGAATAAATTTTGGCAAATAGATAAACACTTTATACGTAAGATCTATAAAAAAGTACTGGAAAAATAATTTCAAAAACAGACTCCTTGTGGAATGTCCTGAAAAAATGAAAATATTGCCTTTGAATATGGGACATAACCTAGGAAAATGATTGATTATGAAAATTTTTTCACAATACTCTCTCCAGAACTTCTTCAATCGTTATTACTTACAAATTTGGAATTTAGAATGATAAAAACAACGAATAATCCGCTCGAATAATTTATCAAAGAACGAAGAAAACCTTCCCTAGCCCATATCTCTAATCGTGATTCCGATTGTTTCAATTTCGGACGTGAATATGGAAGGAATAAATCTTTAAAATATCACAAAGTTTAAAAAATCGCAGAAACGGGTTTCTTTTTGTCGATAAGGAAAAGCTCCGCAACCCAAATTGTTAGATTTCCATATTTGTATCGAAATTACTAATTTTTGAGGATGAGTGGGTGATAGCATGGACTCGTATAATTTTTAATGATTATGTAAAGACTCTCAAAACCTTAAAAGGGAGAGATTATAAAAAAATAAAGAAATAAAAAAAGCAAAGAGTTAATCGAATATGTGTAAGTGTGTAAAAATCTAAATGCGACATTCGATCGTGCGGAATTCTCTTTGGTAATCAAACTAGAGCTTGCAACTTTTATTTCTCTCATTTATTGTAGTTTGACATTATTTCCAACTGTTGCCAAAAATATGTCACGAAGTTCCTAATTGACCTGAAATGGAGAAGTGTATCGAAATTGTGGAACAAGATCTCACTCATAGCTTTAAATTGCAATGCGATTCGCTCTATAAAAGTGTTTTAAAATTGTTATCTAATATTGAACACAGGAATTAGCACGGGATGCAGGATCTTTCGAATTTGCGAATGATGAACATAATCTCTTGTTCGAACTGATGAAAATAAATAAAATTACTATTTGTGAATAAAATTCTAAAATTAAAATGAGCGCTCGTGATTTCATATTTTTTTTTTCATGACCCAAGTGCAACGGAATTTTTTATTGCTATCGGAAACACGCATGTGTGCAGAGTAGCGTGGTCCAAAAATACATTACAAACATTTTTTTTTCGAATTTCTATGCAAAACACCCGGAAATTGGTTCGGATCCATGAAAAAATAAATGCATTTTTTTGTGTCGAAGAAAAATATTTAGAGGTTCCGCAAGCCCCGTGAAGTTTAAGACGTATTTCCTAAAATAAAAAGAGATGTTTTTGTAAAATTTATTCAGAAATCTCAATATTAGGTGAATCGAGTTCGAAATTGACCATTTCTCTTCATAATTGGTCACAGAATGCGAATAAAATGTTACTTTTCAAATATCACCCCCATAAGTCTGTTTTATAGGGTCCCCAAAAATACCCATAAGTAAAAAAATGGGTTTTTGGAGTTTTTGGCTCTATATATAACTGTTTTGCGGTTTTTTAAACACAGATTGTTTCAGATACATGAAATAATACTTTATACTGATAATAAGATGTTAATTTAAATTGTTTGAACAATTTATAATTGTTCTCAGCAACTTTCTCTGAGAAAAGGGCTAGAAGGTCAAGGCTTTATCTTAATTTTTTAACTTATTTTAAACATTTCAGTTAGAGCGAGGTAATAATCAACTGAAGTTAACAAAAATAATTGCTTGAACAACTTGTTATTATCCATAACAATATTCTCTTTGAATAATTTTGCAAAGTTGTGGTTTTTTATGAAATATACAACTTTTTGTCCACTTTCTACTTGAAGTGGGTAATTATTTAATTTAATTTAGCAAAAATAATTGTTTGAACAAATTGTGAATGTTTATAGCTATCTCCTTCTAGATTAATACTACATAGTTGCAGCTTTTTCCTGAAATTTTCAGCTTCTTATGACTTCCCAATCAGGGTAAAGTAATAATTAATTCATGTTACAAAACAAATTATTTAAACAATTGATTACCATTGGTAATTACACTTTCTTTGCCTAATGATAGAAACTTGCGGTTTTTTCTGAAATTTTGAACTTTTTGCTCTGCCTTTCCAGCTGTGAACAAATAGTAAATAAACATTAGAGTGAATCACATTATACGTATTATTGTATTTTTTTAAGTAAATTGTTTCTGTTCTTTTTCCAATGTTAAGAAAAATAATTAAAGCAAAACAGTTCTTATACAAAAGAGACAAGAAGAAAACATAGAATAATTAAAAGTAGGTGGGAGGACTAGGTCCGTAAATAGCTTGTAAAAGTTTTGTTTTTAAGTAACCACAAGAAATTTATTGCAGAGCGTAAAAAAATAATTTGGAATTGCAAATATTTTATTATAGCCCCCCTCCCTACCCTCTCCTTCCCTGGAGGGGAAATTACAAATAATTTTTTAACGCTTCGCAATAAATTTCTCGTTGTAACTAAAAACAAAGATTTCACAAGTCATTTACGGACCTAGTCCTCCCACCTACTTCTAATTTTTCCATTCTTTTTTTTTGTCTCTTGTTTTAATTATTTTGCTTGACATTGCAAAAAGAACCAAAATAATTTACTTAGAAAATACAATAATACGTAAAATATGATTCTCTCTAATGTTTATTTATTATTTGTTCACAGCTAAAAAGGTAGAAAAAAGTTAAACATTTCAGAAAAAACCACAATTTTGTGGCACTTATCTAAGAGAAAATGGTCATGAACAATAACAAATTGTTTAAATAAGCATGTTTGTTAACTCGCATTAATTATCACCTTACTGAATGAGAAGTTGATAAGAAGCTTAACAGTTTAGAAAAAAACTGCAACTTTTTAGCACTAGTCTAAGAGAAGATAGGTATTAACAATGATAGTTTGCTAAAGCAATAATTTTGGTTAAATTAAATTAAATATTAACTTACTTCAAGTAAAAAGTGGGCAAATAGTTTAAAATTTCAGAAAAAAAGCAAGTTTCTATTATTGAACAAAGGAAACATTATTGACAAGGATAATACATTGTTTGAATAATTTGTTTTTTAACATGAATTAATTATTACTTTACTCTATTCAAAAAGTGATAAAAAGTTTAAAATTTCAGGAAAAACCCGCAACTGTGTAGTATCAATCTAGGATAAGATAGCTATAAACATTCAGAATTTGTTTAAACAATTATTTTTGCTGAATTAAATTAAATAGTTACCCACTTCAAGTGAAAAGTGGAGAAAAAGTTGTAAATTTGAGAAAAAACCGCAACTTTGTAGCATTATTCTAAGAGAGTATTTTCATAAAAAATAAAAAATTGTGTAAACAATTATTTTTGTTAACTTCAATTGACTATTACTTTGCCCTAATTGAAACGTTAAAAATAAGTTTTTTGGGACCCTATAAAACAGACTTCTGGAGGTGATATTTGAAAAGTGATATTTTATTCGCATTCTGTACACAATTGTGATGAGGAATGGTGAATTTCGAACTCGATTCATCTAATATTGAGAATTCTGAATAAAATTCACAAAAACGTCTTTTTTTCTTCTGGGAAATACGTGTTAAACTTCACGGAGCTTGCGGCAACTCTATATATATTTTTTTCTCAAAACACAAAAAATGCATTTATTACATTCTCATCATTATGAGAAGGTATTAGATTTGTGTAAAATTTGACCCCCTCAGTTTTTGTCAAATGTCCACGTTTTAAGACCCCCTGAACTCAAAAAATTGTTTTTACGAATGTGTATGTCTGTCTGTCTGCATGTATGTCTGTCTGTGGGCACGATAACTTTCGAAAAAATTATTCGATTTAATTGGCCTTCGGTACACTCTTTCAGTGTCAAAAACTGATGTCGAGTTCGTTAGTAAGTACAGCTTCCTGTGGTGAGTGATAAGTCCAACAATTTATTCCCATGATGTTTTTTGATGGGAACAAAATTGTCAGAGTTATGGCATTTTCAAAATTCGAAAATGTGAACAAAAATGAAAATTTTTAGCTAAACAACGAAAGATATGAAAAAAAGTATAAGAGAAAAAATGTTTGTTTTTGGAAGCCCTAAAAGATGGACTTCACAACTTTTTGAATTTTCTCGAAAATTCCAATTTTGATCGCACAAAAAATAATAGGAAATGATCTGTGAACTCGATAAATTTCGAAAGAATGATGATATTTGATCGTGCTTTGGTACCCATTTTGAGGGAACAAAAATACAAGTCAAGTTTGTGAACCAGCTGTTTCGGATCAAAAATAAAAGAGGGGGAACATTTTGAAAATTTTTTTGGACTTTTTTTCCAAGATTTGAAAATTTCAAGTACGGTTTCTTGTAGTAGGTGAAAAGTTACAACGAAAGATAGAGAAAAAAAAGTATAGAAGAAAAAATGTTTCTGATTGGAAGCCTTAGAAGAAGAACTTCACAACTTTTTGAATTTCCTCAAAAAATCGAAAATTCCAATTTTCATCGCACAAAAAATACAAGCCGAGTTCGTTAACCAGCTGTTTTCGAATAAAAATGAAAGCGGGGGAGCATTTAGAATAATTTTTTGGAGTTTTTTTTTCAAGATCCAGAAATTTTAAGTACAGTTTCTTGCAGTAGAGTAAAAGTAAACAATTTATCATTATGATTTCTTTCGGAAAAAAAAATTGTCGGAGTTGTGGCATTTTCAAAATTCGAAAATATAAACGAAAATGAGCATTTTTAGCCAAACAACGCAAGGTATGAAAAAGAGTCTAAAGAAAAAAAAATTTCTTCCGGAGAGCCCTCCAGGATGATCTTTACAACTTGTCGAGTTTTCTCAAAAATTCAAAAATTCAAATTTAAGTCGCACAAAAAATAATGGAAAATTGAGAGATTTCTTTTTCGATCCAAGTATGTGAGGAGGTACGGGAAAATATAAATTAACTAAAATTGTGCACCATGAAAAGATCTACAAATTTGCTAACATTAACTTTTTGATAGGACAAGAAGTTTTTGCTTCATTTATAGAAAAGCACATGAAAAATGAAAAAAATGAGCTAATGCTAACATAGAAGATTGATAGAGAAAATTTTTTCACCCGAAAAATGTCTGTAAATTTGTTATAATTTTTCCCATTGGACACGTGGTTTTTGTTAAAACCGTAAAAAATGAAATTAGGAATTAAAATATTGAGTTTCATGAAAAACTACATAACATGCAAAAATTAGGAAAAAAAACTCCTCCACCGTTTTAGACAAATTTTGATCGAGTGCGCAGCTCGACACGCGATGAGAATGTATTCGTTAAAGCCGGAGAATCTTTAACAAAAGAGAATTCACATTCATCAAATTAAAGAAGTTCACATTTTGCTTTTAAGTTTCGAAAGCTTTGCATATACAGTAGGGAAGTACAAAGGCCGAGCGCGTAGCGGGAGCTAAATTCATAACCGAGCGCGGAGCGCAAGGTGAGATAACCTCCGAGCGCGAAGCGCGAGATCCAAAAGACGCGCGCCCTAGGCCACCCAAATGCAGAGTTTTCAGTCACATGGACATGTGAAAGTTTGTCAGTTTAGATGCGAAAGATTTAATGCTGACAGAAGAATGAGTTGGTGTTGAAAAGTGTGATATTGAATTTTAGAAAAGAATTAACTCTCTATCGCAACAGGAAGTGTGGAAAATTTCTTATTAAGTCTTGAATTATTGACATCTTAATTTGAAGATCCAAGCATTGCGGGTAAAAATTTATAAGAAAGGATGTAACATGGAAATATGTTCCATGGTATTCTTGCAAAAGGGATATGTAAAAAAATGGAATGTTTAGAAACAAGTTTTCATTCGAAAACGTATAAGAAAGCGGTTGGTGGACAGTTACCAACTCATTGAAAACTCGAAATTTTTCTATTTTTGTTATTGAAGTTTTTTTTACATTCATTTTAGCTTATGAAGCGCATATTTCGCAGAATACGAGTGATAAGATAAAATGTCTTTTCCATGCGTCAAACGTGCCATTGTATGATTTAACATTGCACATTTTGAAACATACATCGTGTTTATTAGGATGATCCATCAAATGACATATTCCAACTTTCAACCTGCTGATTTACTAAATAAATCTCATTAGCAAATAAACGTATGCGCATTCTTTATTTTAGGGGCAATAAGACTTTGATGTTAATACTTTCTCCAGCAACTTCTATCACTCATTGACTCCAAGCTGCGTTATGCATCTTATTTTTATCTCATCGATTATGGTCAGAGAAATTATAAATCAATTTATTTTACCCTTTCTATGATTTTTTCTTCATTATTGTATGAAAGTCACGATTGAATAATAACGGCTTTCACACTCGACATTACTCGAGAGTGGCGAGAGGGTTTTCAAGAGCGCGAAACCCTTCATCCAATCGGGGCCTTCGGAAGTTCAAATGATTGACCAAATTTTCATGTATCACAAAAATGATGAAAAAATAAGAAAAAGTTCATGCTGATATTCTAAATCATCAATTTATTTTAACGGACCAAAGGAAGTTTTCGTTTTACCTCGCTCTTGACGGAGAATTATAGTTTCTTACCAATCTGTCATCTATTATCTCTACATGCAGATAAAAAATTTGTAGATCTTCAAGGAATAAACAATTACAACATTTCTTTGGACCTTTTATGGGTTTGTCGGAAAGAGGAATTTTCCACGCTTTAAAAGAATTCTTCAACTGATGGAATCAGGAATATTTGTCAAAAATAGCTGAATACACATAAAAATTTGTACTCGAGGAATTACAGGATTAGTTACGGGGTGGCGGATATGAGGAAAATTCGGTGAATTAACATTCACTTTTCTGTCAATCATCTACAACTGTTCAGTTCTAATTACAGAACTGATAATAAATATTGGAAATCGGTGCTTCAAGTGTTCAAAATGATTCCAACAAATAAGTTGAAGAGGAACCACATTTTCGCTGAGAGAATGACGGTTCTCGGTCGCTCAAAATTACGGAACTCTACTGTCTTTTGAAATACACAAAACCACCTTCAGGTCACAAATCTTACAAATAAAAAGAAATGGAGCCAGAAGTGTTTATAATTGAACCAAATTAAAAATGCCGAATTTTTGAAAATAATAATTTGTTTTAACATTTTTTATGTATATTCTCAAATCTAATTCTACTCGAAAAATATGTCCAAAGCAATATATTGTATATTTCAAATACAAGTTGTTACAACCATAAGACTAAATAATTAATTTTGCATAATCAATAATAAATCCTTAAAAGGCTTCTAGCGCCTATAGGAAAATGAATTAAAATACAAATACAGCAAATGTCAACTGTATCTTTGAATTGGAACTATTTTTAAATCTCACCGCATATAAACGAATGTGTTCTTATTAATTATTAAGTTTTTTTAATATATAGAACAATCCTTTGCACCATTTCATACAAAATTTCCATGGGTTCTTACAACATTTATTTCTGTTCCTCTAATAATGAGTCTACAGGATGTAAAAATAACTATTCAATCATACAGTATTTTGCCATGGAAAGTTTCGGAAGAAATAATTTTTCAAGATCGCTGATGAGGAATAAAAAGACCTTATTGTTAATTAACCGTACTTCATCTCTGCAATTTAATTCAGAAACTTTGTATGATTATTTGAATGATCGAATACTCATTAGTCCGATTAGTATGGGAAAAATGTTACATAAACAATAGGGATTCCGCATTTGAGCAAGCATTTGAAGAGAGTGTGAAAATTATTTATTTGTTCGAGGTTCAGGAGTTCAGGGTTTATCAGTTTCAGGTATATGAGTTTCGGGTTTGAGGGTTTATGGGTTCAGGGTTCAAGGGTCTAGGGTCGATGGGTTTATGAGTTTAGGTTCTATGAATTTAGGGTTTATGGGTTTAGGGTTTATAGGTTTATGGTTTATGGGTTTTGCGCTCATGGGTTGAGGGTTTATGGGTTTAGGGTTGGTGTTGTTTCGAATTATTTTTGCAACATATTGCATATTCAGAAAGCATTGCTTAAAATGGGCGGTGCCCAAAATAGCGCGAAGTAACTGGGTTACCTTCCCCTTCCAGTGAGACCCGGTGCGCCCGAACTGAGCCCACGGTCAGTGTTGGACCTGTGCACTGTAGGGCCCCTTTTATTTCGCACCCGAAATGAGCCCAATACGTCTTGCTTCCTAATTACCTGTATCTCCTCCTTCAAACTTTAAGTTATTCGAAAATAGCTTCCAATTTTACTCATGTCCAAAAAACACCACTTTATCAAGAAATCATGCGAGATTCGGTTTAAACGTGGAAAATGGCATGAAAAATCCCAAATTCGGACAAGTAACCAAACATTGCAAGATACAACGACTGGCCCTAAAGAAAACCTACAAAATCGCCTGCAACTATTTTTTTGAAGCACTGATAGTTTGGAAAGAAAATTTGAGTTTTATTATGACAAATGCCATAAAGAACTGTGAAGTTTAAATTCACAACTCAAAAACGCAAAATATTATTTAAATTACTTTTTTTTACTTTGGCCTCACAATAATTTGGAAGAAATCTTCTCATTTTGAAGAAATAAATAACCAAGGAATAATATTATATCCTTTATGAGATTCATCTCACGCAAGATAATAGTAAGAAGTTTATCTGATTTTGGAAATACAATATTTTCTTCTCTATTCAATAAATTTGAACCTTGTTCACAAATTCATCATTTTACCTGAAAATTCATTATTTTGGTAGAAAATCAACGTTTTCAACTGAAAAACTTCAGAATTCAACAATTTCGATGGAAATTTATCTTCTGAAATTATTATTTCTATCATTTTATCGAAAATTCACATATTTTCCTGAAAAATTGGTTTTATGGTAGAATATTATCTTTCTTTTAGAAATTACAGTTTCTTGTTTATAAATTTATCATTTTACCTAAAAATTCATTATTTTGGTTAAAAATCAAAGTTTTCTACTGCAAAAGTTCAAAGTTCAACAATTTGGATCGAAATTCGTCTTTTAAAATTAAAAAACTCATCATTTTATTGGAAGTTCACATTTTTTTTTTCGAAAAATCGATTTTATGGTAAATATTATCTTCCTCTTCAAGATTTAAGTTTATTGTTACGAATTTATCATTTTTCCCTAAAATTTATTATTTTGGTTAATATTAACGTATTCTACTGAAAAAGTTCAAAATTCAACAATTCGCATCAAAATTTGTCTTTCTAAATTGGAAGACTCAATTATTTTTATTGAAAGTTCAGATATTTTTCTGAAAAATCGATTGTAGGGTAGAGTATTATCTTTCTGTTCCAAATGTAGGTTTCTTGTTTATAAATTCATTATTTCACCTGAAAATACATGATTTTGGTTGAACATCAACGTTCTCTACTGGAAAAGTTCGAATTTTAATCATTTAGATCAAGATTTGTTTTTTAAAATTGGAAAATCCCATTATTTTATTGAATGTTCACATATTTTATTAAAAAGTCGATTTTATGGAAGAATATTAGCTTTCCCTTGAAAATTTGAGTTTATGTTCATAAATTTAGCATTTTACCTGGAAATTACTCATTTTTGTTGAAAAGTAACGTTTTCTACTGGAAAAGTTCGAAAATCAACAAATTGAATGAAAATTTGTTTTTTAAATTGGAAAAATCGATTTTATGGTAGAATATTATCTTTCTCCCCGAGATTTAGGTTTTTTGTTCGTAAATTTATAATTTTACTCTAAAATTTATTATTATCAACGTTTTCTACTGAAAAAATTCAAAATTCAACAATTTGAATCAGAATTATTCGTCTTTTTCAATTAAAAGACTCAAAAATTTTATTGAAAGTTCAGATATTCTTCTGAAAAATCGATTGTAGGGTAGAATATTATCTTTTTCTTCTAAATGTAGGTTTCTTGTTTGTAATTTCTTGTTTATAGATTCATGATTTCACCTGAAAATTCCTTATTTTGGTTGAAAATCAACGTTTTCAACTGAAAAAGTTCAAAATTCAACAATTTGGATGGAAATTTGTCTTTCAAAATTAAAAATTTATTCACTTCATTGAAATAATACATACTTTTTTGAAAAATCGGTTTGATGGTATAGAATATTATCTTTTTCTTAGAAATTGAAGTTTCTTGTTTATAAATTTATCATTCTACCTGAAAATTCATTATTTTGGTTGAAAATCAAAGTTTTTTACTGCAAAAAGTTCAAAATTCAAGAATTTGGATCAAACTTTTTCTTTTAAAATAAGAAAAAATCATCATTTTATTAAAAGTTCACATATTTTTTTTGAAAAATTGATTCTATGGTAGAATATTATCTTTCTCTTTGAAATTTGAGTTTCCTGTTTATAAATTTAGAATTTTACATGAAAATTACTTTTTTTCGTTGAAAATCAACGTTTTCTACTAAAAAATTCAAAATCCAATAATTTGGATGGAGTTTGTCTTTCAAAATAGAAAATTCAATCATTTTATTGGAAGTTCACATATTTTTTCGAAATATCGATTTCATGGTAAAATAGAGTCTTTCTTTTCGAAATTTGAGTTTCTTGGCTATGAATTCTTGTTTATAAATTCATAATTTTACCTGCGAATTCATTATTTTTGTTGAAAATCAACGTTTCCAACTGAAAAAGTTCGAAATTTAACAATTTAGATGAAAAAGGAGCAATAAAACAGATTTGGATACTTCAAAGTATGTGTAGAAACTCCTGGGATGTAAAAGCACTCAATAATCCAATTCATTATGTTCTGACAGAAGTAATTATTTTTATTGTAATTAGATGCGATTATTTTTCTTTCGTGAAAACACCTGAAATAATGAAATGAGGAATAAAGATTCTGTAACAACCTTGCGGTAATTGGTATTCGAGTAGGAGTAATTTATTTACTGGTGTATGTCACTTCGGAATACACTTATAATTTTCAAATTAATATGGCAAGTAACACATCTTTGGAATGGCAAACAAACGTGGATTTCGAATACGCTATTCATGAATAACTAATTGCAAAATTAAAGAATGTGATGTTTATTCAAATAACTCCTTTCTGGCAAGACTCAGCGGCCGCACACACTCTGTTTCATACCCTTTGGGCTCAATTCGTGTGCGTTCAAACTGACTACTTAACCGCTGGGCTCAATTCGGGCTCAGCAAGGCGAGGGTGGTTGACCGTGTGCTCAATTCGGGTGCGCCCGTGAGACCCACTACCCCTCACGCTTGTACAATTTCATTCGGCAGACTCAGTCGCTAAGTTTTATGGGGCGAAGGCTCTATTGTCGTCTAATGACCCTTCAAATGTTATTTAGAGATTTTGTTTTGTAGGTACAGGTGGCAAGGCAGGTTTTTTTCATTTCCACCTGAGTAGGTGATTAAACATATGAGAAGTCACAAGGATAGAGAAAAAACCAAAAATATACACCTGCATACTGTATAAATGTATATCAACACACCTGCAAAAATGGAATATTTCAATA
>WSXT02194927.1:0-19323 GCA_011762715.2 Neuroterus valhalla
ATGCTCTAACCCACTAAGCTACGGAGAGTACAAGATTCATTTTTCACAACCCCCTACAAGCCAATTTCGACGAAATTGGTATGCTTGTAAGATTTTTCATTCTACTAACTACTACTACTTTCTTTTGAGTCTTCTTGAAGAAGCGAAAATTGAATTAAATTCCTGATCCACGAAGAATTCTAATAAGAATTCATTCTGGAGAAACGTCATATGAAAGGGGTATGAATGAGAGAGTTTGAGATGGTGAAGGTTGCATGCATTGTTGTCGGTATTTACACAACGTGTACTCTGAAGAATCCAGACTTTGTTGTTCTGCTCCTTAAGTTGTGTCTATAGTAGCATAATTTTTAAAAATATTTTTTACAGAGATCCAGCCTTATTGTCGCCGGCCATTGTCTTGTCGTTCTGCCTTGGCATTTTACCACCACATGAGACTTTGGTCGGCGTCGACTGGCGACCATTTAGCGAGGGTACAGATCTTATTCGGCCTTTACTCCTTGTTATACCAAACAAGAAAAATTAACAATACTTGTAGCAAGAAAGAAGTTTCAAAGAATCTGACTTTAGGTATTGATGCTCTTGACGAAGTACAATGCGAGACATAAACACAGAAACCTACCGAGAATTGCTATTACCAGGGTGGCGACTTGACCGGGAAATGACCAGGAATTGAATTTAAAAACCGGGAATTTTTTTGACTCAACTTAGACTTTTAAAAATTCTACCGAAAGAATGTAACGTTCCTTTAGTGTGATTATCGAAAGAATTAAATACATCTATACTTTATGGGAAGAAGGATTTTTTTTTTCATTATGAGAAAAACGTTTTGCAAATTTTTTTCTCTGTGAGATTTTTTTATCAGACTTAAATTTGATAATCCAATTGATGGGAGCCCAGAAATACAGAAAGAATTATTGTCTACATTTCTTCAAAAAAATGTTTCTATCGCGTGTTATTTGCTTTTCCTTATTCATCTGACTTGGGACCAGGAATTTCAGAAAATAATTACAGTTTTTGTTTTAGGACAGGAACTTTCAGTGAAGAAATATTATTTCACTTGGAACAGCGAATTTTTGTACATGGAACGGGAACTTTTAAAAATAATTTTAATTTGAATTTAGAAGAGAGGAATTTGAAAAAATCGCTCCTCCAATTCAAAATTCGGCACAATTTTCACTCTTCCTAATTTTAAAGGAAGAAAGTACTTCAAGAATTCGTTAGAGTAGAAGTAGTATTCCGAAGATTTAGTTAGAACTTCACATATTTTGTTGAAAAGTCGATTTTCTGGTTGAAAATGATCCTTTTCTTCGAAAGTTAATATTCTTCTTCAAAAATGCTTCTTTACGGTTAACAATTCAAGTTATGCAGTCAAAAATTTTTCATTTCAATTGAACATTCATCTAGTTAAAAACTCTTATGTTTGGTTTAAAATTAATTTTTCAAGCCAAAAAAAGTCACTATTCCCTTTTTTTGTTAGAAAATTTTCTATTTTTATAGTTCAAATTTCAATCAACTCATTGAAAAATTGTATTTTTTGGTTGAAAATGGGTTTTGTTCAAAAATTGAACTATTCTAGTTGAAGGTTCATCATTTCAGTTTAAAGTTCACCTTTCTGGTTTCAAATTCAACTTCTTTAGTTCAATATTTAAAATTTTATTTGATTCTTCATCATTTTGTACAAAAATGTAATAATTTGTTTGGAAGTTAGTTTTTTTGTTTGTTGAAAGTCGTTTTTTTTTCTTATAAGTATTCTTTTCTAACTGAAAATGATACTTATCCCAATTGGAAATTCCATAGTTTCAGTTAAAAATTCAACTGTTTAGTGTAACCTATATTTTTTTCAATGTAAAATTTGAGTACTCAAATTTTCGTTGACAATTTCTCTTTTTCAGCAAAAGTTAATTTATCTTTTTGAAAACTCAACACCTTCAGTTGAAGATTCTTTGTTGTAGCCTAAAATTCTTATGCGTGGTTTGAAATTGTGGTTTTAAACTGAAAATTTTAGTGTTCCATTTGTGGTGTGAAACAGTTATTTTTTTGAGTTGGGAATTTGACTATTTTGTTGAAACGTCGTATTTTGGCTTGTAAAATTATTCTTTCTACTTGGAAATGAATCTTCTGGCTTCATGGTTAAAAATTGAAGTGTTCCAGTTAAATATTTATCTTTTTATTTGAAAATTCGTCTTCTCGGTTGAAAAATGAACTATTTGATATATTTTGTGAATTTTGAGAATATCTTGAAGTCATTCAAAATCCTCTAAAAATCTTTTAACTTTCGTTACAATATTCTCCAGAATTTTTTTCTGGAATCTTCTGAAGTTCCCTGAATATTTTTAGAATCAGTGAAATTTTGAACAAATCGTGAAGTCCATTGAATTCCCATGAAATCTTATAAAATATCTTCGAAAATTTTGATAAGTTGCTTTGAAATCCCTAAATATAGTCTGGAATTCAATGAAGATTTTTCAAGTATTTTAAATTCCGCAAAATCCCCTAAAATCGTTAAAATTTTGTGATTTTTGAAAACTTGTCAAATAATTCCTGGAAATACTTTGGACAAGCTTAAAATACTTTCATTTTCATAATTTAGCTTCTCTTTAAATCTCCTCAAACACTTAACATTTGTTAATATACTACGGGACCAACTCAAATGTTTAGAAATCTAGTTTTTTTTCTATAAAATCTCATGAAATCCCTCGAACTATTTTTGAATATTGTAAAATTTTTCCATATATCCCTTAGAACCCTTTTTAACCGTCGTATGAGATTTTCTAAAATATTCTAAATATTTTTAGATTCAGTGAAATTTTGAACAAATCGTGGAGTCCATTGAATTCCCATGAAATCTTATAAAATATCTTCGAAAATTTCTATAAGTTGCTTTGGAATCCCTAAATATAGTTCGGAATTTAAAGAAGATTTTCAAATATTTGAAATCCTCAAAATCGATAAAATTTGGAATTTTTGAAAACTTGTCAAATAATTCCTTGAAATACTTTGGAGAAGCTAAAATTCTTTCATTTTACGAATTTGACCTCTCTCCAAATCTCCTGAAACACTTAAAATTTGTTGAAATACTACGGGACCAACTAGAAATCTAGTTTTTTCCTATCAAATCTCATCAAATTCCTCGAATTATTTTTTAACATTGTCAAATGTTTTCATATATCCCTTAGAACCCTTGCTAACCCTCCTATGAGATTTTCTAAATTATTGTGAATATTTTTTGGATTTAGTAAAATCTTAAACAAAGTGTCAATGAATATTCTGAATCCTTGAAATCTTGACAAATAATTCCATAAATTCTTTGAACAATCTTAAAATACTTTCATCTTCTGATTTTCAATTTCAAATTATTTTTTAATTTCTCTGAAATATTTAACCTCTCTCAAGATCCCCTAAAACTTCTCAAAAACTCTCGCCATCTTTTGAAATTCTATAAAATTCTTTGAACCCCCTCAAGATTTTTCGAAGTCACTTGAAACATTCGTAATTTTTTAGAAGAAAACAATTTAAAAAATGCGTTTCCCTGTACTGTCTGCTGCATATAACTGTTTTCATAGTGAGAATCTGGAAAGAGTTAACTTTGGCATAAAAATGTCAGCATTCATCAGATCGCTCTGATGCAAAATGTGAGATTATTGAAGCCATTAGGCCTAATAAAATGCTTCTTTTACTTCAATTCCTATATTATGTCAGAAACAGGAGTTATGACCTGCTCCTGGTGTCGTTTTATTCACAATTTATGGTTAAACGTTGACAAGGGATCTGAATGGACGAGAAAGTATTTCTATTAGGCTGTGAAACACTTGAAAAGTCAAAGTTCTCACAGATTACAGACGTAGATAAAGCTTTTATAAATTTAACGCAGTTTGAGTACACGGGTTTGATTTCACCGGGTAGCTTGCACTGAAAGGTCATCGATTCTTGTATCTTGATTAGTGAATGGAGAAAACTAAAACTACTCTTGAGTTTCTCCTACAACGAACTGTTGAAATCCGATAGTGTTCGAAGTAAATATTTAACGGAGACAGCTTTGTCGAAGACATGACTCTCTCAGCAAAACTAGTAACAAATCAAGAAGATCTCATTAGATCCCGATTTATACCTCTTTTTGAAAAACATCCCGCGAATTTGTATATGACGTTTGTTTTTCACTCTGAGAATTCTGATATTATTTGCTCCGAAATCACGCCAATCTTAAATGCAATGCAGTCAGAAGACTCTTGTTTTCAATTTTGTCTTTGGTGAGAAAAGATGGTCGATTTAACGCGTTCACGCGAAGGTGGCACGAGGTCGCGAGCAGACTGATTTGCATTCAGCAATAAACAGTTGCCGTCGAAAATGATATAGTCCGTGAATGCGAGGCTCGACCAGAACCAGCTGGGATTATCATACTGCTACT
The DNA here is from genome assembly GCA_011762715.2 of Neuroterus valhalla. Classification (NCBI taxonomy): domain Eukaryota; kingdom Metazoa; phylum Arthropoda; class Insecta; order Hymenoptera; family Cynipidae; genus Neuroterus; species Neuroterus valhalla. Next base: position 4,406 of record WSXT02194927.1, read on the forward strand.
ACTCAAGTTCTCTGCTCCACGATTCTCCGGCTACTGCCACTTCCATCGTAAAAGTCCACCTTCTCCTGAATACTAATTCAGAAATCCTGATATAGGAATTAGGATCATCAACCTCTTTTTAAACACCATATCTAATGCCTGATCCAGTTTCGGAGAGAGTAATAATCCCCTCTTTTTACAAGCTCCAAAAATCTAGACCATATTTTCTCCTTTCGGTTATTAGCACAGTGGTACGACGAATTTTTTCTTGACCAGATATTTTCTGCGACAACAGAGCCATCTTCAGTTGGATTCCATGAACTAAGAGCTGTGTGACGCCAAAGATATTTTGGTGACGCCATGTGAAGTTTAATTCTTAATAGTGTTATAACTATCGACCCAAGAAGGATATCAATAACTATCACATTTGCCTCAGACATAATTCTATAAATACTAACCTTATCCAATACAACTAACCTATATTTCATTTCACCTAAGTTATTCAAGTTAAGTAAGACATTGTTACCTTTTTTTAAGCGTAGGAGTGATTCAAATTTCGTGCTTGAATAAGGCATGCTCAAGTATAGCGCTGAATAGCTATTTTAATGACGATATGAGAAAACAGTATGTCGGTTTTTAAAATCCAGGTGGTGGTATCTCTCAAACTTTTCCTGGCAGCCCTGATTTCATATGGCAATTGATACTATCGATATATTTCGGTAATGAACAAGACTATCGATAGTTACCGATAGTACAAGATATCGATAACCATCGATATATATCGCTATCGTTTACTCCTTAACCTCAAAGTTTGTTTACTTTGCTTGTGGTTGCTGGTTGTTGTTTGTGCCGTTGCAAAGATAATTTTATTTATCAAAATAGTGCTCTAGTGGTTCATGAGTTGAACAAAAATTGAGAAGATTTACGCGTGAGTATACAATAATTTTATAAAAGAATGTAACGATCCCTCAATCTGACTCTCAAGATATTTGAATACATATATATTTCATGAGAGGAAGAATTTTTATTTTTCCCGTTATAAGAAAAATTTTTTGCTCTGTGGGATTTTTTGAGCTGACTCAAATTTTATAATTCAATTAATGATTGCCCCAACATACAGAGATAATTATCGTCTAAAAAAAAAAAATGTATTTACAGGGAATTTCCCACATTGAATGACAACTTTTTAAACTAATTATAATTCGGATTCAGAAGAGAGGATTTAAAAAAAATCTTTCCTCCAATTCAAAATTCGTCACGTTTCCAAAGTCCCTCCTTCTTAATTTTAAATAAAGAAAGTACTTCAGGCAGTATTTAGAGTAGAAGTAGTATTCCGAAGAAGAAATGTTCCTGAATTATGATAGAAAACTTGTTTACATTGTTCATTGCGAATTCATCCTTTTTTTAGTTCAAAAATCAACTACCTACTTGTTTCAAATTTGAACTTGTTTGTTGAAAATCAAATTGTCTTGTGAAAGTTGTATTATTCGATTCAAAATCCACCTCTGGTTGAAATCCTAACTACTTTGTTAAAAATCAATTAATCATTTTCTGGGGAAAATTCAAGTTTTTAGTTGAACACTGATTTTTGAATTTGAAAATTGAATCGATTTCATCATCTGAAAGTTCAGCTGTTCCATTTTTAGTGGAAAATTGATCTTTCCTAGTTTAGAATTCGACAATGCGGTGAAAATGTGTCTTTTTGAATTGGAAATTCAAGTGATTCGTTGAAACTTTACATATTTTGTGGAAAAATCGAATTTTCGGTAAAAAATTATCGTTCCCTTCGGAAGTTATTATTCTTTTTAAAAAATTCTTCTCTACGTTTAACAACCCAAGTTATATAGTTAAACATTTTTCTTTTAGGTCTAGCATTCATCCAATTGAAAACTCTTATGTTTGGTTTAAAATTAATTTTGAAGCCAAAAATGTCACTACTCCATTTTTGTTTGAAAATTTCTATTTTTATAGTTCAAACTTCAACCATGAAAATTTGTATTTTTGGTCGAAAATTGATTTTTTGTCAAAAATTATAATATTGAAGTTAATGATTCATTATTTCAGTTAAAAAATCGTTTTTCTGGTTTGAAATTCAACTACTTCAGTCAAACATTTATAATTTCATTTGGTTCTTTATCTTTCTTGCAGTATAACATTCTTGTGCTAGGTTTGAAATTGGTCTTTTGAACTAAAAACGTTACTGTTCCATTTTTGGACATCTTCTTGTTTAAATATTCATCTTCATATTTGAAAATTGAAGTGCTCCAGTTAAATATTTATCTTTTTAGTTGGAAATTCATCTTCTTGGTCTAAAATTTGACGGTTCTGGTTGAATATTTAGAATGTTATTTGAAAATTACTCGCATTGGTTGAAAAATGAACAATTTTGTTAAAAATAAATTTTTTTTGTTATCGTCTATTGATTTTTCTTGATTGTAAGTTTGACTCTTCATATTCTCATTAAACCTTCTCTTTTTACGACATTGCTTTTTATGTCAAAGATTAGTTTCATTGATGAATCTTCATAAATTTGATGAAAATAATTGAATAATATTGTAAGAGAAGGAAAAGAATTTGAAGAACTGTTTCAAATTTTCGCGGGAAAGGAATGTTTCCTGGAATCCAACTGAATATGGCTCTGTTGGCGCAGCAAATATCTGGTCAAAAACAAATATGGGAGTCGTACCTTGGGTTAGAGCGCACGGGATACTTTTTCCATGATTCACAAGCTTTTTATAGTTCTGAAGGTATCAAAAGGATTAATAAATGCTTTATTATCATAAGAACCTAAAATCCGATTGTTAAAGGAATTTTCAAAGTCTAAATTTACGGGAAGGAATGGAAGGAAAAAATTATATAGAAGTATCCAGATTCATGCAAGTAAACATGGGTACTTTTTCTGAAAATGTGAGATAAAGGCAGAAAGCAAGAAAAGGAATAAGATGAAGAAAAAGCAAGAGGAGCACGAATTTCTGGGAACAGAGTTACGCAAATCAGACTGCATAGTCGACGGGGTAGGGGCGGTTGCAGCACGCTATCTCGCGAATCTTGCAGCGTGGTTAGGTTACGTTCACTCGAGATGCAGAGACAAATCCGTGTGCGGCAGCCACGAAATTTGCAAGTCCGGTGAAAGCACGACTGCGAAGTGCAGCCACGCTCAGCACTAGGCTGTGAAAGAAGAAGAAAGAAGAAGATCGTAAGAGAAGATAAAAACCTCAAGAATTTTTCAATTCTCGAAAAGACTCGTCTTCAAGAAGGGTATCCTCCGATACAGTTCCAGTTCAGGTGAAATATTTCATCAAGGAACATTCCCTTATGGAATGTTTGGAGAAAAAGGTTCTATTTGTGACACATGGTAGAAAAAAAATTAGATCGTCTGCTAAAGCCCATCAATAATTTCAAATAACTTTGATTCGCTGATCGAGAAGCGGTACAGCTTCGATAAAAATAAATTTGGTATATCCCACTTGCGTATCAGGAAATTAAAATGATCTTATGATAAAAATGCGCTACAACTGTTGAAGCGAAAAAGAGGTAGAGCGGGGAGACGAAAAGGCCGTTCGAAGTAATTACCTTCCTACCGATCTTCTACCAATTAAAAGCGGACTCGAATAAGGGGGAAGAGGTACTAAGGGTGTTTCTCATGATAAAAAGATCGGCAAATACCGTTGGCCTTGAAAAAGTTGGCGTCTTTTTCTCAGCAACGCCCTGGGGTAAAATCCGAAAGGAACGTAAGGGATTCGCGAAGAATCGCCACCTGACTTTAGGTCCTCGCGTCTCTCCTTCTCTCTTTTATCCCCTCGCAGAAGCATTCTCGCATCTCTCAGTACCGCCTCAACATTCTTGTCCCTCCGATTTCTCTCATCTTCCAGTTACTCCACCTTTTCGTCCTCTCTTCTCTGGCCCCACTTCCTCACCTTGCTGCTGGTCTCAAAGCCAGCAGAGCGGCGATATTTAAAGCGTATGCAAAGAGTGCACATCAGAGGGGGTGGATGCACGAGGGGCAGGCAGAGAGGGCAATGGGGAGGAGGAAGAGAAGCAAAAAATTCTGGACAATGGCGGTTTGCGTTCGGCTGCCCGGAATCCGACTTATTACGATTTATGTGACCTCAACGACGACGGTCCTCATCGTTCCTTCTCTCTTTCACATCCTCTTCTTCTCTCCTCCGTTCAATTCCTCTAGAAGAATCCTCCCAAGATGACTCGATCTGCGATTTCTCTCCAGCGTGTCAAAGGTACCTAAGGGCATTTCTCCAGTGACAGGAGACAATCCATAATTTAGTAGCTTTGGCGTTTAAATTGATTATCAAAAATTCTTTCCTTGACCCAAAGAAATAAGAACAAGTTTCCAATAAAAGGAAATCACTCTTGCTCATGAATCCAGCTCAAAATAAGTTCTTAGTTTTAATTCTTTGAATTCTTTGAATAGTACCTACCAATCGATCGTTTATGTATTCCTCAAAAGTCTCCTTTGCAAGTCGATTACATTCATGTTATTGCAGAATCGTGGAAATAACCGAAAGAAACCACGACTAGTTAATCTTCGACTGCAGGAACAAATTTATGTGTCGTTGATGGTAAAACAAAGAGGAAGGGTGTAAACAGGTGGTTTGAGAAAGAAGCAAAGGAATATTGAAGGTAGCATCAGGATGGTACCTTCGTATGTAGTATTGTGGATGAGAGAAGATGAGGGAAAGAAAGAGGATGAGGAGAGTAGGGACCAAGGGTATGGAGGTACGTATCCGTGTTTCCACACTGGAGGTACATCCGATGCAAGATAGGACGCGTCACGACCTGAGCTCAGTGCGCTATAACTGATATACCGTGTAAAGTACGTTCAAATGTATCCGTGGTCCAAGACGACGTTATAGATTCCACTATTGACGGTACTTTATGCTCTGGTGCCATACCGGTGGTCGTATTGTTCGCCGTTGGCCCGCATATGCAAATTCGTCGCATATCAATGCCCAGCGTGCGTTTCTTACTTATACACGCGATTTCGCCGGAGCGAGGCGACGACACTTCATCCGTCCTTTTTAACTTCCCTCTTAAACTCTGCGCGTGACTCTGCTTTCTTTCTTTTCCAAGCAATTTGTTTATTTCTACTGGCGTAGATCGTGCCCGAGCAGCATCTTACAAATCGAGGAGTTTTGTTCTAATATGATTATAGAATTAAAGCTCAGTCTTCGTGGGCCTCTTGCAAGCCGCGTTTTTGTGCGAACTATTATTAGCCCGCACGCGATCCTCGCCATACGCCACGAACCCCACGAGACCAGACCCAAAAACCTGTTTGCATTCGATGAGAAAACAAACTTGCCATCGGTGACCGCAATATTTGACACACAGCTGTCAATTATATTATCAGATTATGTCAGTCCAAGATCTATTGATACGAGGCGCTTCTGTTTCTACTTACAAGTGCTGAAAACACTTATGCGCAGCTGTACATGACGCAGAACATTACTACGCAGCTCTTAATGCCGCAGAATACTACCACGCATGTGCATTAGATGTCTATACTTTTCATACCTGCGCGTAAGGTTCTAATTTGAACTGAAACATCTAAGTTATGCTAAGATAATTTAAGACCATTATAATTTTTGGTTCGTATTTAAAACCATTTTTTATCTTATGCCAGGAATACTTGTTGAAACTTTATATAAATTTGCAATCTGTAGCATGTTACCATTGTATCGCTGATATTCTTTCGTGACACGACTCTGCCAACTCGCAAGCATCGCGTGGAATAATTTCCCGACGAGTTTATACTGAATTGTATATAGAGAAATGAAAATACAAGTGATACTCGCTCTTATGGAGTACTTCAAAAACTGGATTTTGTAGCTAACATTAACCTAAAGCTTCTTGAGGAAAAAATACGAACCTCCCACATGTATCCCTCAATCCCTCGCCTGCATTTAATTATCAAGTTATCGATCCTGTATCTGTTCTTAATATATATGTGAGCCCTTTTATAATTTACAAATAATTTAGGACCACTCTGCTAAATCAAATAGGGTCGAAAAGCCTCGAAAAGACCCCGCCTCCATTCTGCAAACAAGTTTTCAGAAAACTATTAATCACTTCTGGCCAAGATTGTCTCGATCTTCCCTAGAGTATTCTTATTTAGGACATTGACGCAAATGATCTTTAACGATCTCTTGGAAATTCATACTCGAGATATCAATTGAGTTTGAATACAAAGTCGATCCTAGATAAGATGAAATGAAAAATCTACTTGGAGGGCAGGTTTTCAGGAAATGTGAGTTGCTCTCGAGGAATGAGAATCAAAATACCTGTTATTACTGATGATTAAAATTCTCAGTTACCTTTCAGAAACTAGTTATCACAAGATGAGCAATCATTCCGCTAAGGAATCATTTTTCCAAAGCAACAACTTTAACGAATTATTCAAAGAGGCAATCACCTTCTTGAGAACCAAATCCCTAAGTTAGATTTTTGTATCCTCTAGTTTTGATATCTTTTTCTACTCACCGTTTGGAGCTCCAGTGTCTTTGATCGTGCCAACAACTGTGTTTTGAGCAACGTTCTCCTTAACTATGAAGGTATATCTCGGCCTATCGCATATGGCTAATCTGTGGCTAGCAGATGATGCTGTGATTTTGACTTCGGCATCCCTCGAGCTTTTTAGACCTGCGGCATCAGTCGCAGTCACGTTTAGCTGATGAACTGACGACCTCGCCAGAAGACTCGGTCGTACCACATGAATCTCTCCAGTGCTCCTGTCTATGCGAAAGATTCCAGCTTCGTTGCCAGCTGATATCCAAAAGGCAACCTGACCATGACCAGCATCTTGATCTGTCGCCGCGACCCTCAAAATTGCTCCACTGATCGTTTCTGTATTCTTCAAAGTCACATTGTAACTTCTCGGATTGAAAATTGGCCTGTTATCATTTACGTCTGTTATCTGGACTCTTACGATGGCTGTTGTACTCAAACCTCCTGTAAGCGAAGAAAATGATTTATTACATTATGAAGCATTTACTAACATGAACTAGATTCTAGAATGGCTCAAAATTAATTGTTATCGGTCTCATTATTTTCACTAAGCAGATTTCTGATCATCGCTCGAGCAATCCTTCAAAAGTCTCAATTTCCACCTCAGAAAGCGACCACTTGCGCAAGTTTTTTTTTATGTATGTGTGGTTTAAGGCGGGCAGGGAAGACTTAAATGACGATCCCAGAGCAGGCCACCTGGTCACAGCCGCCACTATTGAATTTGTAAAAATAGTGCGCGACTTAATTGCTTACGACCCAAATGTGACATGCAGAATGTTTCCAAAAGAATTTTTAGTATCTCAGGATAAGATTCACGATACCAACTACGAATGAGATCAGAATATCGTCAGCTCCCGTGATTCCACATCTACCGTACTCACCTCATCTGTCAGCCTGAGACTATTTCCTGTTTCCCAAAATAAAATGCGCAATGGAAGGTACGATGTGCGATGATATTGAAGTCATCAAAGTCGCTGTGACGAGGGCAACTGACTCCATTTAGAAAACAGTTCTGCGGAAATTCATGCGAGCATTGGTTCATCGCTCCCAGCGCTGTATCGACGCAGAAGGATCGTATTTTGAATTAACTTAAGTGATTTTGTAAAAATAAAGAGGCATTTTTTTTATTTCAACCCGTTCCAGTTATTTAGTAGACAGATTGTGTAATGTGGTCTAAACTAAGAAGATGAGAGCTGCTCTGGAGTCATTCAGCTCAAAATCCTCTTATTGTGTCAAATAAAGTGGATGTATTAGTTGCATAGTAGAGGAAGCATCGACGAGGTCGCCTGGAGCTGGTCGATATAAATTACCGAGAAGAGTTCCCTTGCCTTTTTCGAAGCCAATCAGCCTCAACTCAGCCTCTCACTCTACTTTTACTGACTTAGTGTTATCTACCTTGCTTGCACCAAAGGGCCTCCTTACCCCCATGCAAAGGTAATATGTTGAGCTCCATATTTCAAGTGAAAAATTTCGTCTGTCACAATCGCAGCATCTGCTCTCGTTGCAATGAGATTAAGGCGGTACCTGCATTAGAAGTAGATCAAGATTGGCTAGAAAGTAAAACCTTCCATTCCTGCAAGATTTATGGCTCAGAGGCCCTTTGCGATGAAGTTGGAGTAGTCATTAATTTATTTTAGAGCAGAGTTGTTTGAGCATGTTGTCGATTTTCCATAATTATCCAAGGTGATTGTACTAGAAAAACCACTTGAGGAAGTGGTGTATTCATAGAATTTACGACGGTAAATAGCACAATCAAACTGAAAGTAATGATTTATCCTTCCTCTTAATGATCATTTAATTTGGTAATATCCGGATGAAATGTAAACATACTTAAGCGAGTGAATATATCATTAAGCGTTGATGAAATATAGCGGATTAATCAATTCGTAAATCCTACTTTGCGGCAGAGTAAGTCTATGAGGTATGTTAGTGAGAATCTAGCAAACATGGACTACCGAGGTAGAGGCTGGTTTAAGGCAGGCTTAACGCGAGTGTTAATATTAAAGACAGTATGTAAAACGGGTAATCCGATGTTTAAACGGTTTACATCCGTAATTCATAGTAATGTATGGACTCGGCTGGCGGAGCTCCAAGCGTGATATGATTTATAGGTACGTGCGAGTGTCATTGGAGTCATGCGTCACAGACTAACCTCACCAGACCAGCCAGCAGCCTTCAGCCCACGAGATTATCCCTCAGCTCATCCAAATTACCTTCTCTGACCAGATAACCAAGCCAAAAACTTTTTTTGCCAAGTTCCATAGCCAAATGAAACTTTCAAATTGCAAAATTGTTTTCATATCTCAGCACAATATTCCATGTTTTCATCGATTTCACTGTCGATAACTCTACTCTAATAATAATTATTATAGACATAGATCTTGGAGTTTAGCGTTATATCGTTATCCTATTCTGTACTAGAGCCAATAGAGACTCTCGCACTTGAGGTGCATAAGTGCATGTAAGTATTATTCGCACGGTGGCGTCGGCGGCGGCGTATTAGCGATATTTATCGCGATACGTCGGTCAGCATTCCCTCGGGCGGCCCAATGCCCATGCAAACCGACGGCAAGCGCTGAGCGGCAAGGATCACTTGAACAGTATAAATCACCTGCAAATTTTTGTCGCCGAGCGTCGCCGGACTTGGCGCTCACGTCATATCCGCCGGTTGTAATACCCTGTCCTATTGTGACGTTATGTGAAACCGATAACAGGTACCGACCGGACAATCGTATCGATAACGAGCGACAATTACCGAGGGTTCTGTTTGCAAACCGCGCATGCACAACAATGCACGAGTTCCAATTTCCTCTGTTCTTGCCTCTTTTACTTCTAGTCTCCTACCCTCAGGCTCGGTTCGCATTTATTTCAGTAAAATTCTGGCTAGATATGTAGATCTGTAACTAATTTTTTTTAACAGAATACTATTACACATCGATAAACTCCGCATAACTATTCTGCGCAGGTCTCAGTACCATAAAAGCTTACTGCACATATAGTGCGCAGAACAATATTGCGCAATGAAAATAGTGTTATTGGTTTTCGGTTATTTCTGGTACTTTTTTAGAACTGAAAAAACGTATATTTTTGACATCTGTGAAAGAAGGAACGCGTTCAGCCGCTGTCGGGAGTCTGAAGGTTAAAACGTAACCACTTCGTTTGAAGTAGTCTCCTTAGGATATAAATTCGACGCGTTTGCTCGAGCCTGAGGAGAGTAAAACATTGGAGCTTGAAGAAACGTATGGCATCTTAGAAAATTCTGGTTGCTGGACGCCTCTGTAGCTTAGTGGTTAGAGCACCCGACCGGAAATTGGTAGACTCGGGTTCGACTCCCGACAGCGGCTGAAGGCGTTACTTTTTTCACAGATGTCAAAAATATACGTTTTATCAGTTTTAAAAAAGTACCAGAAATAACCGAAGACCAATAACACCATTTCCATAATTAATTAAAATACCTGGTCGAAAATCTAACATCTCGTAAAAAAAAAATATTGCGCAATATTTACATGTACAGTAATTTCGACTCCAAACTTAGATATTTATGTTCTCTTGAAATCGAGATTACTAACCACTAAACTTAACTTTCTTAAACTTGCTACATTATTATTTCTTATATCTTTTATTTATACTCTAAAAATAAATATACTGAATTCTAACCTTAACCTTGGAAACAAACGAAGTCTTTTGTATGCACAACCTAAACTAGAAAGTCGTTTCAAGAACATATGCATAGTGCGGTTGAAACGACTAAACTCATATGCATAATATGAAGACTCAGACCATACGCATAATATAAAGTCGTGACTCCCACAAAACAGCAAAAAAACTAGCAATCTTATTCCGTGACCTGTAATCTTACTTCGTGACTTCTTCAAAAAAAGTTCATGAAATCCTACTTTATCCAATTAAAATAGCTCAAAAATTGAGTTCAGTCAAGTAAAGAGTGAACGGTGACCCAAGACAAGAGTTATGTCCCATACCGCTCATCGAATTTATAATAACTTTAGTGGCTTGATTTATGGAAGAACATATGTATGCAGCTAGAGTTGAAAGCTCAGTGACCCAGCTGTCTTCGCGCCTTCCTCGATGTCTTCAATTTGGATTCAGCCTGAGGAAAGCTCGTCTACGGGTCACCCATCTGGTGGCTGGTTGGTGGTTAATTTTCTGGTACGACGGATCAATGGACTTCAGTCATTGTCCTACGCATAAGGGCAGACTGCACAGCCGTTGAAAATGGGCACAGAATACTTGCGACATAAATCATACAGCCTATTACAGAGCTACTATAGATCCTACCTTGGCGATAACCTCCTCTTCTCAGGCCTTCCTACGAGCTTCTCGCTCTCTTTCTTCATCTTCCCGGCTACTTCCGCTATTATTTTTTCTTCTCACTTCCGTACAGCTCATCTTCATTTCTAATGTCTACTTTCGTACGATTGAGTGAAATTTGAATAGCTTTTGAAGAATTGCTATACTACTGTCAATATCCATTGGAAGGGATACAAGGGCATAGAATATGGAAGGTTTATGGCATAACATGGTAGGTTGGTATGATAGAATAAATGATATAACTCACCTCTATCTGTAGCAATAACAGGTAACTCCAGGTAAGAAGCAGATTCCCGATCAAGTGGAGACTTGACACAAATCTCTCCTGTATCACTTCGCACCAAAAGCTGTTCACTTGCAAGTTTGCTTGCCACCAGGGTGTAATTTACCATTGCATTTACTCCACAATCCGGATCCGTGGCTTGTACCTATAACATATAATCAATCGTTGAAACATGAACGATTCTCGAATTTATTCAAGCAGGAAAAAAATGTCCGGCATCTTGTTTCTAGAGAAGGAACACAAGATGCAGCTTTGTTTAATTTCATTTAATGTTCCTGAAACGGGATATCGTGGACGGGAAGAAGGGCTCATTCATAATGCACGCGATGACTAATTTCCAAGGGGCCAACAAGGTTTTGTTGGCTGCGCTTCGACGGTGGACCTGGCCGAATGGGACGGACAGACGGATGGACGTGCGGGCGGTGATGGACGCCCTCGGCTCTCAAACGTGGTTATTTATGGGGTGGTACAACCCCACCCTTAACATCTCGGGCTTGGCGATTCACTCAAGCAGCTCAAGCTCTCTTTTTTCATTCCAGGCTCATTTATTTAATTTCTCTTTGAGAGGACATGGCGATTTTTCTTTCGGGACTGATGTACAACAAGTGAACAGATGCTCTAAATAAATGTGAGGAAAATAATGATTAGGTCTACTCTCGCAAAAAATTGTTCTCTTGAAGAGAGTCAGAGAAGATAGTAAAGAAACTGGGAGGATGAGAGGCTAAGAGACAAAAGATAATAAAGCCGAAGTCTTGCAGAGATGATTTACAGACGGTCGGTCGAATAATTTTCCCGCCAAGACTGTTGCCACCTTGAAGAGGAGAAGTGCATCCATTGGTTGGAGCTTGCTTCAGAGTCGAGAAGCAGAAAGCCCGGTGGTGCTGATATTCTTGGTCATCCTATGAAGAGGAAGATCGCAGACGCCCTCGCCCAAACAATCATGCTAATGAATTACTGCAGCCCCATATCGGTGCTGATCTGCCCGGCTTATTCGAATATGCTTCAGGAGTTTTTTTCCTTCGACTCCTCTTCGGTTAGGTTGTATATTATGACTTGCTTTTTCCATCCGCCTTTGCATCTTTCATTCAGTAAATCTTGTCTCAAATTTTATAGTCCTGGGTGACAATATTTCTTGGAGGTGATAATCGTTTAAACTCACGAAAAGTGATCTTATGTGCTATTCGACCGACTATTGATGCTGATCTATCCAAGCCTTCAATTCTAACAACTATAAGACACCAACACATCATGATCATATCATATCATGATCATATGATCATAACAAGAAGAAGGAGAAAGATGGAGCAAAAAGGCAAGCATTCTTACTCCCCATAGTGCTATTCCCTTGTGCCGCGGATACCACGAGACGCCATTGTTCCTCTGGTTTCGTTTTATGTGACCTTGGGCGGAATATCGATTTCAATCGGAGTATATACGGAATACAATCCAATGCGGATCCCTCTTGGAAGACCGACCAACATCTGCTTGCGAGATCGTGTACACCGAGAGCAAGGTTCTGTTCTTCCCATCGAAGGTCACCTTGGTTCTCTATTCGTTCTATTTTCTCCGTACCTCGCGATATATTTATGGTGAATCGATTTTTCTCCAATTCAAGAATCAAGTTCCTTGGAGAACAATGAACAAGACCTTCCAACCAATCAAGTTCAATTTCTTCATAACGCTGCGTTTCATACATTTTGGCTTCGCTATCTTCCTCATCATTTTTCACCTTTCAATTAGTTCCACTACCTGCATCAAACACTTAAATGTTGTTATTTGGAGATAAGTCTTAAGATTATTCCTTGAAAAATTAAGATTTAAGGATCTATTCAAGCAATGCCGAGAATTCCAGATGGTGTATTCATTCTTCAGGGAATGCTCTATATGCAAGAGGGAATAAATAGCTGAGCTCTTTTAAAGAATAAATGCTGGGGGCTGTCTTTTTGTTTTACATGGAGGCAGAATAGAACGACGATTTAGTAATGTTTCATTCGTGCTAATGGTATGTGAAATTGTTCAATAGGGAGGAGTAGAGTTATTAGTGATGCAAAATATGTCAACCTCAGCCTGCCCACGATGACTCTCTTCATCCTTAGAATTTTATTAACCTGAATAAATTTTAGAAGTTAAGATACTCTTGCATAACTCATTGTGAACAATGCTCATGATTTTCCAGAGACAACTTCTCGGACAACTTGGTGATCTCAACTTCTGACAATATAAGAGCATTTGAATTAAAGAACACATCCCGAGAATGCTAGATAGTGGGACCGACATTGACCCAAGACCAGTTTCCGGTATCACATAAGCATACATACGGTGGCTGTCCACACGGGTTGTAAAGTACGGTGTCGAGGAAGGTTCTCAGCATGCTCGCGCCTTGAGGATGCGCAAAAGCTTGCCCCCTGCTCTTCTCCGTTTCGCTCCTCTTCATCTTCGTCGTCTTCCGTTGCTTTCTCTAGCGAAATGGCCGGTGCCGTTGAGCAGTGCAACAAGTACAAATTGGCTGGGCGCAAAAGTTATCGCAGTAAATCGCGAATGACGCAGCGCAGCACATTAGGTATGTCGACTTTTATGCAGTCAGAAGTAAGAAGGTGGTTCCTTTCGAGGTGGTCTTAGTGACAGGGGCACGGGGGCACACCATAATTGCGAAACCAGTATCAGAAAATGCGGCGCCCTTCTCACCGTCTCCTGAGGCTTATAATCGTCGATTAGGCAAATCTTGTACCTGATGTATCTTCCTTCTGGAGTAAAAATTATTCCTTCTCGAATAATATGGATATATGCGTGGAATAAAAATTTTATCTGACTTCAATAATATTTGACTTTAGTGAAAAAAAGTAGAAAAATGATAGATTTGATAAACACGATATTTTTTAGCTCATGTATAACAATGATACTCTAGCCCTAATTTTACCAAAACTGCCAATATGAAACAAAGAACGATAGGCCTAATTACTTCGAGTCTGGAAGGTTGTAGAAATGATGTACCGATTGAAAATTTTTGATACATTGCCAGGATTATGTAAGCTGAATCGAATTTTCGCAGTGGCGCTCTAATAGTACTTTATGTTATTTCAACAACCGATTAGTGCAGTAGCGATATTGAACACTACTTTCTGTATAGATTCTTTTGAAAATGAGGATAATTTCAAGAGCATCCAATTTTGAAGCACTCGCAAAATAACATTTTACCCATCCATAACATAAAAAAACCATTAGTATTCTCTTTGTGAATCGAAATCTTACATAGATATCTAAGCCAAACCACCAACTAACTAGGAATATTCTTATTGCTTAAATCCTTTTCGCAACAAGCTCAAAACAATGCTAACGTAGGACATAAAACTTATTATTTCATAGACGCAGGTCTTTGAGATAAAGCAGGCTTTCCTATATCAGTGAGAGAGGTCTAATGCATGGTCACGAAAGGAACATATGTTCCAACATAGGACGTGTACTTGCTAATATTACAACAAACGTGCTTGTTTGCTCCTTTCTTTTTTGAACCCTCAGATCTTTTTCAGCCTCTCCGTCGTCTCTTGCTTCCTTCCTCATATTATTGGGAAGGAGAAAACGATAAGTGTGTGATTGCCCACACAGGAGTTTGCTCGGGAATTGTGTATGCCTGTGCACGCACAATAGGGTACAATGTACTTGACGATCCTCGCACATTTACTTTTGCAAACGGAATACAGATAGAGCTAATTGTCCAACCTACATAGTTCAAGTAATCAAAAGTGTATGGGTGTATATCTACTACGAACCTACGAGTATAAACGAAGGAAAAAAGATAAAGATATAGATA
>WSXT02194938.1:3330-19322 GCA_011762715.2 Neuroterus valhalla
TTCAGAAACTGTATCATGTTCAGAAAAAAAATCTTATAACCATAAACAGTGAAAATTTGAACCAAAGAAATAAATTCCTAACAAAACACTAAAGTGATGAATGTTTCAGTGAGAATGGTATTGAGGGAGGTTTGCAAGAAGTTTTTTGTGAAGTTTGAGATCAATAGAATCGAAGTAAACATACTGTTAATTTTTCAATTCTTTGGCGTGATGAATTTTCTCCCGCGTGGACTACGGCCAGTCCGGTAGCCACTACCATAGCCTCAAGCGTAAGTACGCTCCACATTCAATCAAGATTTTCTGGATGAAAAAAAGGTTATTGGGATAGATATCATAATTCATTAAAAAAGAAGAGCCGTTTCTAATGTTTATATGGATATTTTGGTTGCAAAGATAATAATGTTAAATCCTTCCGTATGAGCAGATAAAAGTAGATTTTATTCCTCCTCTGATGAGATAATAAAATAGTCAACTGCTTTGTCGTTCATGATTGAATTTCTTCTATAGATTTTCAGTTACTTCCTACTTCCCGAAAAAAAACTTTTCTGCATTCATATTATATATTTATGTATTTTATCATATATTTCTAATAAATCACATATATTTGAATATATTATTATATAAACATTTAATATCGTTTCATATTTTGATGATGTATCCTGCTTATCAAAAGAGATATAACTAAACAAAAATATTTCATTTTTGGTGAAGAGCAACTCAAAACCTTATATTTATACATCGAGGTCAAACTATAGGGTCACGTCAAACATGAAAAACTGAATTAGAAGTTTATTCAATTCAAGATCTCCATGAAGTTCATCTTTCCTATAATAGCAAAATCACTCATTTTTGACCAGGCGTGGGGCCTACAATTTCATTTGAGCTGGAACTTGATCGGAAACTTTAAAGAAAGTTCCTTAACAACTTCCCTGTCAGTTTTACTGAAAAATATATAAAAGTTCCCAATAAGTCGTTAGTTGAATTTGAAAAGGGCGAAATATTCTGGTTTGAAAATAACAGTTTTCCATGAATAATTCGAAAACAAAAAGAGATACCTATTTTCTTATAAGGATGAGAAAAAGAGCATTATATTTTGGAATGGAACAGAAACACGTGCTTAAAACATTAAAATTCTAAACTCTAATTTTAAGGGTCTGAGGGACCTTTTTTCCACTCAAACAAAATAATTTGATATCCTTTTCATGCATCCGGTGTGTCCATTGGTTACGGGACAGAATCAAAGATTTGAGATGAGAAAACTACTTAAAATTGATTTGAATCTAAAGCAAGCATAGACATCTATCTTGATCTAAAATCAGCACACAGAAGGCAATTTATCTCTACGCTTAATAACTAGGTCAATAGGCATTTTTAACTACATTCACTACTGTACATTGATGAGAAAATAGCCAGTACAAAATTTTTTTCTAAACTCACCTCCAATCCATTTCAAAGGAGGATTTTCTCCTCACTTATTATTTTGTATCACAAAAAAAATTGAGCGGAAAAAAGATAAGAAATCTTTTCACAATGTGCTGCTCGCGTTGAAAGTAGCCATATCAAAACTGAAAATTGAAATACATTAGAACAATCGAAACAATTTTTGCTTGAATGCATGTTCGAGGTAAATGGGATATTTTTATTCTTTTCAAGGTAATTCTGCATTTCGGGAACATTTTAATGTAAGAATGAAAATATTCGATCAGACTCTCTGCAGGGAAAGTTTTTCTTCAAATTTAGGTATTAAGAAATAGTAGCATTTTTATGTGATTTTTAGGTATATATGGTTTGAAAATACTTTTTGATAGGTTACTCTATTTAGTGGTCAGAAAGCTGTTGGAGTTTGCACAGACTGTAACTGTTTTTCAAGGAGAAACTTCCAAAACAAAACCAATTTTTTTTTTCATCCATCAATTAACACACAAGAAACATATTTCAAGAGATTAGGAATCCTATTTTGTAGTAAATAGAAAATTTCATAAAGAAACCTATGTATTTCTGCGTTTTCTGATCATATAAATTGAGAACTCTAAAACTTTTTAATTTTTTTTTAAGTTGAGCACCATGCTTTCTGATAAGCGAATGCTTTTTCAAGAGCCTATTTCAAGCAAGATTATCATTGAAAATCTTCGAAAGAGAGTTCTTCTCCTGACTTGATGAGTTTCAAAAAGTTCCATAATGAGTCAATTTTGAGGACATTATCTTTGACTTTTTCCGAAAATAATCCATTTTCCAATCAATTTTGTGTTGGACTGTTACAGGTACGAGTTTGACGGTTCAAATCGAACAAAAAGATAACCTATGCACTTATGCAAACATTTTTTTAAAGAAAACTAGTAGCTTTATAAACAAATGCAACCTTGGAAGAAATGTTTGATGCGATAACTATTCATAATCTTTAAGAAATAATCTTTCCTTTGCAATTTTATGTTCGACTGTCAAAAATGAAGCTTTGACAATTCGAGAAATATTCAGAGTGGACCTGACGGTTCCTCACATTCAAAAAAGTCTAATGAAACGACAAAATTTGCTTCAAAACAGCCTAGATTTCTTGACCGCTTCCAAACTTTTATTCCGGGAACCTCGCAACTTCAATGAATAAATGCACTTTTAAGAGAGCATTTGAAGAAGATAGCCATTGATGTGCTGATTTTGCGAAAATTCATTTATTCTCGCTGTCAACAATAATTCAGCAGTTTTACAAGCAGATAGATTCACTCTTTCTTCTCAGACACATATTTTTCGGTGCCACTTACTTTCTCAACAATGCATGCATTATTTGGTTGTAATAAAAGTTGCCGAAACTGAATATAGTTGTATTCTGGACTTGGAATAAAAAAATGACATTTGAAGTGAGATAAAGGAAGCTCCTCAAAATCGACGAAATAAAGGAAATGTCCTTTAAAAAGAGGACGGTTGGTCACCCTATCTTGTGTCAAATGGTCGAAGCTGCAGGTTTGAAAGTTTGAAGCAAATGAACACATAACCCATAAAGAAATTATCGCAGACGTTTAGTCACCCTCGAGTCATAAATTCAAACTCAAAATCTCGGAGTGATTAAGAATATATTCAGTGTGGACGTGAAAATCATCAGAATTTCAAAACGCATACTAGAACGTCCAAATTTGTTCCAGAAGAACCTAGAGTTCAGAATCCTTGATAGCTTACTATCTTCCCTTTCGAAGAACCTCTACTAAGTGTAATTACAAAAATCTTATTTAAGAGCACATTTTCGAGGGCGATTACTGATCATCTTCAATAAAAAATTATATCCTGATCAATTTCGTGCTGACCCGTCAATCCTGTAGCCTGGCACTTTGAATTGAGCGAACACATAACCTACAAAAATATCACTGTAGAGGCCGCAGAATGAACCATAGGTCACAAAATAGAATATCAAATTCTGAAATGATTCGAAAAATATTTAGAGCGGACATGGACATTCCTCAAATTCGAAGAAGTCTGATAAGATGTCGAAACTTGTTCCCAAAAGAGCTTAGAGCCCAGAATTCAGCGGGCGGGTGGAAGGCCTGTGAAATAAATATGACATGAAAACTGTCCGCGGCGGCGTAGTGGCGCTGGCTGCACTTTTAGGCCAATAATTATTCTATAGCATAGGGGAAATTCAAATGTAATTAATTTCAATTCTTACAGAATACATACAATAACTCTTCTAAAATATGAAATTTGTAGCATGGACATATTTGAATATCGTAAACTATAAAAATAGAAGATATCAGTTACAATTCAAATATATTTATGACATTTATATTGATTATTGATATTAGACAATGATTAATTTTGCTTCGTTATAATAAACATGTTAAGAATGAAGAAATCCAAAAAAATTGATTGTGATATAAAAATGTGTCTAATACTTGCAACGATTTATATTATAAAGAATAGGATTTTTAGGATAAATGAATATTATAAAGTTGAAGAATTTCAAACTGTATTTGTGAACAATATTCAAACAGTAATAAATACAATACTAATGAAAGAACATGAGTATTCAAGTATTTCAATTATGAATTTTCACCTTACATGATAAAATCGTTGAATTTCGAACTGAAAAAATAATCATTTTTGTTCGAAAATGAAACAGTAACATTTTTAGTTTAGGAATATAAATTCAAACCAGGTATAAGAGTTTTAACGAGAACAAAGAATCTTTATCGAAAAGAGTTAAATTTTCCGAACAGATGAATTAATTCGTGCTAAGAAAGATAAATTGTCAACCAAAATTTGAATACTCAAATTTTTAATTGAAAAAAATTACGTTTAACCAAAGGAATGCATTTTCAACTACAAGTATGGAATTCTCGACTGGAGTAAGTTCAATTTTCTTTATTCCAAATCTAGAAGAGGGAATATTCAAATTGCGATGGATTTTAAATTGGACCAGCAATTTTTCGAATTTCCTCTCTTTCAAATCCAAATCATAATTATTTTGGAAAGCTCACATTCCATGTGAAAAACTCCCTGTTACGAATAAAACGTGATAAATTCATTTTTTTGAAAAAATTGAGGAATTATACCGGATAACACCGAACGTCTTGCAAACTTCATGAAAACGTTTTCTAGCAAACGTTAAATCGTTTGTAAATTTTTGTGAGAAAAGTGTTTCCGAAACGTCAGATACTTCCACACCGAAGCCTTTGATGAAAAAAAAAATTTGGTATCTCATATACTTTCAATGGTATTTAGAAAATACCCTAATTCCTAATGATAAGTTTTCCGTGTCTTTTCTCATAAACATATGTTTGAAAGTCGTATATATAGTAATCATCATAGTCTCCTGATAGTTGCAAGAAAGATCACGCCATATATAGGATACATTTTTTTATCCAACGTTTTCCAAACATTTGCGGAACGTTTGGAGCACGGTCGTAATTTTGATCGTTCAAAATTTTACTTCTCAAGAGTTTCTCAAGGTTCTTTCAGAGGTTTAGTAAATTTCTTCGAAAAGTTTTCCAAAGGTTTCGAAAAGTTTGAAATACGTGTTTAATTGATAGTCACTTAAAATTCTATCAGTCAAACATTTTGAAAACGTTTGTAAAACGTTTTTTGAAAGTTTTGTTAACTTGGATCTCAAAAATCACCAGAAGTATCTAACTTTTTAAAAACGTTTCTCTTACCCAAAATTCCAAACGTTTTTGGTTTGCCAGAAAACGTTTCAAAGCCTTTGTGTATTATTCGGAATGATTCTTTTAGGATGTTAGGGCTATCATCATTCGGATTTTTTAACTTGAATCGGCTAGAAAATTCCATAAAGGAACGAGTTATTGAAATGTTTTTCTTATTATGGAAAAAAATAAAAATCTTTCCTCTCATAAAGTAATCATATATTAAAAAAATGTTCAAACCAGAGAAAAGGAACGTGACATTCTTTATATCAGATGATTTATGAGTTTGCCTGGACACTTGAGAATTTTACCGTAAAAATTCAAGAAACATATTCTTCATCCCTAGGCACAATAAAAACTTGCACTTTTTCGGAGCAAGTTATCTAACCTGACTTACATCCAGAACAACGCACTTATATCCTATTGTTGCTATTGATTTGCAGGAAAATTCGAAAAACATGAAGTCTTGGTACATTAACATTTCATTTTTAGGCCTAAAAAATTTAATATCCTCGTTTATGTACACAAAGAAATCAAAACTTATAATTGTTGACACTTTCTCTATGTATCTTATGAACTGCTGACCAAAAAGTTCAGCCAGCGCCGCAACTCGGCTAGGTTCAACATTTCCGTCACTTTTTGTTTTGAGTACCACCTGCCTGAGCTACACTGACCCAAGATTTACAAATTTGAACTCGAAATCTCGGAATGTTTAGGGAAATATTTAGAGTAGACGTAAAAATCTTTATTATTTCCAAACGTAGACTAAAATATTCAAATTTGTTCCAAAAGAGCCTAGAATGCAGAATCCTTGACAACTTCCTATCTTTTCCTTTGAAGAACTTCTCCTTAGTTCAATTATTAAACGCTTATTCGATAACACAGTTTCAAGAGCGATCAATGATCATTTTCCATAAACAGATCTTCGCCTGATCAATTCTGTGTTGGCCTGACAAACCTCTAGCTCTAACAGTTTGAACTAATCGAACCCATAACCTATAAAAATATTGCCCCAGAATCAGAGTAGACGTGAAAATCCTGGGAAGTAGGGCGAAACGTGAAAATAATTGTCAAGAGAGCCTAGAGCCCGAAATTCTTAGTCGCTCCGAAACTTTTTTTCAGAACCATTGTTACATTCATGAACAATAGCACCTTCGAGAACACAACCGAAGAATATAATGGCTGATAATAATCTAAAAATCGTTCTCTTTCTGGTTGAACTGTCGAAGCTCCAGCTTTGACAATTTGATCAGAGCAAGCACATAACCTATAAAAGAGTTACTGCAGAGGCCGGAGAGTGACCCATGAGTCATAAATTCTGAACAAAAATTTTGGAATTAATTAAAAATATTAAGGGTACACGTAAGAATCTGTCGAAAATATTGGGAAAGAAATTCGTCACGCTCAATTTGTTAATGTGTCAACATTTTCAATCTCGAAATATAAGTATTCCCGGGGAGAAACAAAGTCGTAGGTAAAGACTTTCAAGAATAATCAATTCATTAATGACTAATAGATCTTTTACCATAATATAAATAATTACTATAACTGCTTTGATGGAAGTACTCCATCTTGGTTATATTAAAAAAATCTATTGTATCAAAATGTTCACAAGTGCCAGGAGAAAAATTCGACCCATTTTCGGTATTGACCGACAAATGCTCGTAAGATACCATGTTACCATTATCAATAATAAAATCTCATTTACCTGGAACTTTCATATAAACTTAGTTCAGCCACACTGTGATTTATATCCGAAGCCTTGAAGGGGCTTGAGCAGAACAAGAACGAGGGAATACACGTTAGCGTAAAATTTTAAATTTATGATAATTATTTGTCGAGAATGTTGTGTTTCGTAAACGTTGATAATTGTTAATTTCCATTTGAAAATTATAAATATTAGGAGAACTAGGAGGCAGCAGACGTACGAGGTGTCGAACTAGAGGTATACTGGTAGCGGTCTGCCACCGGGGCCAATTAGTTCTCATTATCCTGTCTCTCCTTCCTACTATTGCTTGCACTTGCATCCGGAATAATTCAGTTCATGCTGCACCACTTGCACATCTCGGATTTCTAGGTTGTCGTTGTCTTGGACTTGCAACATCCATTAGAATTGGATGTACTGGCCCCAAGGTAAGTAGGGCACCAGATGCTGCAAAGTGCAGCGGCTCTACCAAAGCGCCGCACAGTGATCCAGATTAAAGAAAAGGTGATATAAACTCAAGAGAATGAACCTTATTCTTGCAGTTAACGTTTGCAAATTCGAAATTTCTTTTTCGGTGACAAGATGTTCTTGAAAAATTTATAAGCAAATGTGCAGTGAGTCATGTTTTTAAATTTTAGAATGTCAGAAATTGTCGATTCAGCAACATGTGTATTGGTTTAGTGGCATCTAGATAAATAATGAATTTACAGATAAGAGGAGATACCACATTTTAAATTACAGAATTGCAAATATGATACATTTCGCATTTTCGAAATTTTTTTCTTGGCGCACAAATGTATTTAGAGTTCACATTTGCAAATATTATAAAATTAACAAATCGGAAATTAGGATTCATTATAACCATATTTTTAGACATTTATGAACCAATTGGCGGAAGGGCTCGTTTCAAAATTTGCAAATTTGTGAATAAATTTGTGTTGTGGAATTCAGGAGAAGGTAGAACTTTCAGGAAAAATTAAAAAGGGTCAAAATCTGGTATTTCAGATCCGCAAATTTGACAGATCTGACTATTTCGAGAGTTACAATTCAGCGAATAAATAAGCTTCATACAATTGTCGGTAGAATTTTTCTGAAATTGGAGAATTGGGAAGATGTAATGACTAATACATTCCCCGGGCAATTCCAATCCGGGTTTTCATTTCAAACTTAGCCCGGGTCGAGATATGTCGATAAGTAAGAGCACCGATAAGTGTTGTCAGCAGCGCTGACTCGTGCAGTGTGCTCTCTTGGCGCACAACAGCATTCTCACTGACCTCACGATATATGACCTGTCAGTTTCTCTCAGAGTTCTTTGCTTTCCCGCGATGTGGATCACGGATTTTGTGTCGATCATCGTTTTGTAGGGAATCTTTGCATCTAAGAAGAGCCCTGGGAATGTATCTAAGATGTTGGTAATGTTTATGAAAAAATAAAATAGTGATCGGTCCCGCTGTTTGTAAACAATTCACGCTGATATCGTCTACTATCGGAGCATTCCCCTATTCCGGAAGATTACCATTTTCAATGAGAATATTTATTTCCTCAGCCCAAGGGTAAGTAAATAAAATTTTATCGATCTCAGGATCCTGCGAGACCCCGGATTTTTGTTAAATTTTTTTTATTTTGTTCAAAACGACCCGGAAGCAAATATTATAGAATTCACCGTCGTATCTGTAAAGAAAATTTCCAAGATCGAGACCGTCCAACGCCCTTAACGTTTCGAGAAATCGTTATTCACACCTCAAGTATATCTCAATTTAAGAGGTTTTGTTCCAGAACGATTAAGCAATATTCAAGAAACGTTCACATACAAATAAAGTGATTGAATTCTCTCTATTCTACTTACATTTTTCTTATCATTATTATCACTTTCCCTAATACTTAACTTTCTATTTCTGGTTTACATACTTCCTATTCTATTTTCCAATTCTTCTACCTTCTTCTCAGACTCCTCCTGGTTCTCTAGCCTTTTTGCTGGGGTCTGCATCTTTATTTCCAAGTCTTGTCTTTCTTCTTTTTATTTCTCTATTTCTTTTCTGAGATCGTAAATTCCCCTCCTTACTTATGGTTGGATTCCTTCTCCTTTTTTCCTCTTTTCCTCTATCATCATCTTCTTCATATCTATCAAACTTATATTTTCATCCTATGTCTGCCATCTATATTCACCATTACTTTCCTCTTCTGCCTCATCCTTCTTTCTAAACCCGTATTTTTGAACGAGGTTTTATTTTGAGATATAAAAGAGAGAAGAGAAGGGAAAATAATATATTAATGAAGGGATTAAGATAAAAGAGGAAGGAGCAAAAACAAGGTGGAGGGAGAGGCAGTGCTCAGACGGAAAGACGGGAGGTAGAGATCAAGGAAGTGAGACTTAAAGGAAAGGAAAGGGGAGAAGAAGAGAAAACGACCTCAGTGAAACTAAAAAAATGGGAACATACGAGTAAAGTGCCAACAAAAAAAAGGAAATCATATGGAAACTAGGAGAAAATAGATGATGATTGGATTCGGAATAGAATAAATGGGCATCATTAGTCGGAAAAAACAGGATAACAGAACGAAAAGTGAAAAACGAAACGTTAGTTTAGTAATAGAAAATAGAAATGCGAGAAAATATGGGGATTAGGATGAGGAGACAGAAGAGTGAGTAAAAAGTGCGGTGTCAAGGTACTGGAACAGAAAAGGAAAGAAGAGAAGGGAAAAAGGAATAGTAGTAAGCAAAAAGAAGAAGGGAAAGAAGTAAGAAGTGAATTAGGAATATGCTTTTGAAATGTAGGTGGAAGTAATGATGGAAACGTGGATCGATAAATAAGGATGGGGAAGAGTAAGGGTGATGTTACCAAGGGGTTACTTTTGTTAGGTTAAAAGTGCCATGAGGAGGAATATAAAAGACGAAGCAATGGGAGGGATGGTAATAAAAAAAAGAAGGAATATATAACACAGACAGAAAGGAGAGTGATGAAGAAAGGAAACGAAGGATTATTGGTGGGGAGATGAAGATAAGAGAAGAGAGATAGAAGACATAAGGAGTATATATGAACAGAGATATGCAGGAAAAATATATGGAGATAAAAGGACTGATACAGAAAATAATAAGAGGATTAGGCTTGCAGTGGCAAGGGGGTTGAATGCAGAGATGTGAGCTAGAGGAGAAGAGAAATAGAGAGGAGAGCGGTAAAGGATGTCCAAAGACAAAATACACTAAACGGGAAAAAGAAAAAATTGTTGAAGTTCTAAGAGGAGATAGGATGGTTCATCCACAAATACTGCCCTTAAAATGAGAAGAGTATTAGAGGAATAAAAAAAATAGAAGTAGGTGGAGTAGGAGTTTGAAATGTATGGAATAAGGAATACAAAGAGAAAAAGAAGAAAGCGAGAGAGGGATCAAAAAGTTGGAGGAAAGGGAAAAGTTGTTGAGGTGAATATAGAAAAGACAAGAAGTAATATACTGAGATATGTGATAAGAAGAAGAGGAGGAGAATAACAGGTTTGACGAACAACCAGAGAAGGCTATAATGGAAGGAGAGGTTTGAAAAGTGGCGAATATAGAGATAAGAATAAGAAAAAGGTTGAACCACTATATTAAGATGATAGAATGGACAGAAGTATTTTATGCAACTGCTGGAAGGTGTAGAGAATGAAGAGTTAGGAAGGAAGAAAAAGAGGGAAGGGAAAGATACGACGAAGAGGACTAAACAAGAGTAGAAAAAATCAATGCTCTAGGTCGTATAAGAGATATGTAATGGTGTTGATGCAGAGATTGGAGAAAGAAGTTGAGTGATCGAAGATAGTGCTACCAAATCAGAGGGGATTTTGAAAAGAAATTGGGGTAAGGAAGAATATGTTTGTAGTAAATTAATTGATAAATAGAAGGATTGAAAGGGTAGGTAGGGGGATGAAAGCGATTCCCATGGATTAAACGAAGCGATTGATTTTACGGAACAGGGAGGGATAGAGAAAGTTATATTTATAGAAAGATTGGTGAAGGTCTGATGAAGATGGTCTCCTCTGAACTTACATTTATCTAATATCTCAATCCTCGACTAGAGAAAAGAAATGAAGAGAATCAGCTAAGGAGGTTTTGGGATGGAAAAATGAAAGATATTATGAGCACTGGCATACCCGGATGATATGATTATGATGGCAAAGGATGAGGGGGAATAGCGGGTCGAATAAGAGAGTTGGAGAAATACTAAGATGGGAAGAAATCAAAATTTAATGTAAAAAAGAAGAAGATAACGAGGTTGAAAGAGGAGAGGAAAGAAAAAAGTATGGACTAGACGATGAAAGGGAGTAGAGCCAGAACAGGTAAAAGAGGTAAAAGTGTTTAAGTATTTGGAATATACCTTGCAAACAAACGTAGATGATAAGTCACGCATAAGAAGAAGAATAAAAGGAGCGGCAGAAGTAATGAAGCAAGTGAAGGGAATAGTAAAAAGAAGTATCAAGAAAGATCGGGAAATGAGAATGTGGTTGTTTGAAACTCTGGTATGGCCAGTTTTAGGTTATGGATTAGAAATATAGGGTCGGAAGGAAAAGAAAGTGTTGGAGAGGTTGTAAGAACGATATGTGAGATGGAAACTAAGTAGTGGATTTGGGTGCATCTAGATATATGGTGAGAAAGGAAGCACGAAGGGATAAACTTAGTATCATAGCAAAGAAGAGGGCAAAAAGAAGGGGCAAATTTTTTTGAAGTGTTATAATTTTTTCAAGTGTTAGAACAAAGGTATTGGACCTTTTTCCTCTAATGGACTTGACACCTGGGCAGTGTGGCAGGATCCAGAAAAATCTTTGAGCGGATATTGCTGGGTATCGCGCACCTGCGATGTGACTACAACCATCACGGGGGAAAATAGATAGTCTAGCTGAAAATTTAGAGTTTCAGATCAACTCTATTTCATTAACTTGGGACAGACCGCTAGATGGTGTAGGATAAAATCCGTAGAGTAGCAAAATTTAAAGGTTAGCTTTACTGTCTCAACGATCCTGGAATGTAAACCTGATTATCCCAGGAGTCTTAGATCCCCTATGTTCAGATACTTCTAATCATTATCTCCGATTCGCAGAACGAATATACCGCTGATAATCAAACCTACTCTTTCTTTGAATAGAATCTACTTTCTATTAGAATTAAAACGATTATCTCTTGTAATTAAAGTGATAATCTTGCAATGTTAAATTACGATAACCTGTTGCCTGCATCGACGGCTCTTCATGAGCTCTAGGTAAGTAGCTGATCTAGCTGATGTCATTATTGAAGATTTCTCCTGCGGAACAAAGGTAGAGGTGAACAAGATTGAATTATAGTAAAGTCGTCTAAAAAATAATTGCAAAAGATTTGTGATATAATCACGACATAAAAACTATAACTTCTATTCTTTTTACCCTTACCTCAACAATGTCAGTCTCAGGATGTGGGCATAAAGGGCATTTAACAGTTTCGACTTTGATTTTTGATAGGTAGGGCACTGACTTCCGTATATATTCTCTCTTGCGTTTTCTTTCATTACAATAAAGAAAGTTGAAAAACGCGGGGTCTTGCAGGATCCTGAAATCGAGTAAATTTAGAATGACTTACCCCTGGGCTGAGGAAATGAGTATTTTCATTATAAGTGTTCATCACCGGCAATGGAGAAAAAGGACGGCTCTATACTTTGAACGAGGCCTCCTAACTACGAAAACCGGGAACGCACTGTCCGTCACCTTCAATGCGACTGAAAGTGGCTATAAATAGAATGATGGATCAAGCATGGCACCAGCACAGAGCTCCCCCCCCCATCTTTATTCCTCCCTCCCGTTCTGGTGTAGTATATGTAACCGAGTACAGTATACATCACACATGTCCAAAATTGAATAACTATATTACAATAGGTTGTATATTTTATATAACATTGATAGAGATCAAATCATGTCTACATGATTCACTTAAAACTTACAAATTTTAATAGTTTAACTTCTTTAAAATTTTAATCTCCAATAGCGATCAACTCTATACTTCCTGCTTCAATATTTCTTTTACTGGAGTGCATGTATGCATAATAGAGTGAGGGGATAGCTGTTTCCTTTTTACGAACATCAAGACCAGTCGCTATTTTATTTTGTCGCGCACAACACCAACATCTTGGAAACATTTCCGTTAGTCATTTTATATCCTCAGATTCCCTGCAAGACGATGGTAAACACAAAATTCGCGATCAACACCAAGAAAAAGCACAAAACTCCGAGAAAAACTGGCAGGTCCTATGTATGAGGTCAGTGAGAATATAGTTTGACGCCAAGCGAGCAGACCGCGTGAGTGAACCTTGCTGACGACCCTTTTAGGGGCTCTCACTTATCGACGCATCCAGACCCAGCCAAAGATAAGGCAATTTTTAATTTTTAAATAAAAGCGCGAATTATAATTTTCTAGGCAGATATTTAAATAGTTCTCTGCCAATATATATTTCCAAAGTTATCAAATTTACACCATTCTACAATTTCAGAAGTCAGTTACTGACAATGTATGAAGCTCATTTATTCGCTGAATTTCAAGTTTCGTAATAGCTAAATTTGTGCAATCCACAATTTAAAAATGCCACAACTAGACCCTCTAGAATTTTTGATACTAAATGAATCGACATATTGCTGAATCGACAATTTTTGCAATTCTAGAATTCAAAAACATGACCCACTGCACATTTGTTGATAAATTTATCAAAATCATCTAGTTGCCAAAAAAATAGATTCCAAAATTGCAAGGTTGTTCATAAATTTCGAAAACTATCTGATCACTAGATAATAAATTTCAGGATCGGCAAATCTTTCACATTTGCAATTGTACAATTTTCAAACTAGCCTCCTTGCACATTTTTTTGTTACCTCTGAATCCATCTACTCAACGAGAAATAATCTTTAAAAATGTCAAATTTCACACATTCGCAACGCTGGAATTCATTAACTGGCCCGTCTGTAAATTTGTACGAAAATTTCTAAAACAATCTGATAACTGAATTATGACTTCTGAAATTTGAAAATTTAACACGTGTGCAATGGTACAATTTTTAATTGGACCCCCTACACATTCTTCTTATTCTTATGGAATATTTGTTCATACTCTCTCCCTGTTATGGGTTTTGAGGGTCTCGTCATGACCTTCTCTCTATTCCTTTGCACACCTCACCACTAACTCAGGAGTGAGGGGGACCAACAGTTTACGGTGGGATCCGAACCACCAAGAGCAACAGCTAACTAATACTTGGAGAACCTAAAGAACTCTAGAGGTACCGGACTCACGACTCTCTGTGGCCCGCCGAAGCTCTTCCAGAGTGCGAGGCGGGAATCGAACCCACAACCAGACAGTAGCGTGGGTCCAAAGCTCATGCCTTAGCCCCCACGACCAACTGGCCACTCTTTGGACCCCCTACACATTTGTTTGTGAACTTTGAATCCAAGTAGTCGCCAAAATATACATATATTTCAAATATGCACATGTTATAAATGTGTCGACTTCGAAACTTACAATTCAGTGATCAGATGATTTAGGGAATTTATAAGCAACTTTGCAATTTTGAAATTTATTTTTCGGTGACTAGATTATTTTCAGAAATTCATCAACAATAAGATACGATATTTTTAGACATTTATGAACCCATTCGCATCAGGAAGTAAATTCATGTTTTGAAAATCAGAAAAAGGTAGAGCTTGCAGCGAAAATTCAAAAGGGTCAAGTTTTGGTGTTTTAGAATTGCGAATTTGACAAATTTAGCTATTTCGAAACTTACAAGTCAGCGAATAAATGAGCTTCATACATTTGTCAGTAACTGACTTCTGAAATTGTAGAATGGGGTAGATTTGACAATTTCGGGAATATATATTGGCAGAGAATTCAATTTGAAACTTTCTTATCTCAAAATTGATAGATTCATAAACATTATCTAGATTTTCATATTTATAAACACTTTCAGATTTGTTCATCTACAGAATTGGTGCGTTTAGAGATGGTTACTGCCAAAACTATTTGAATATCTTCCTAGAAAATAATAATTCAACCTTTCATTTCGAAATTAAAAACTGCCTTATCTTCGGCTGGGTCTGGATACGTCGATATGTAAGAGCCCTGATAAGTGTTATCGGCAGCGATGACTCGCGCGGTATGCTCTCTTGGCGCACAACTATATTCTCCCTAATCTCACACATATGACTCGTCAGTTTCTCTTGGAGTTTTGTGCTTTTCCATGATGTAAATAAAGAAATTTTGTGTTGACCAACGTCTTGTAGGGAATTCCTGAAGATGAACATTTATTATGAAAATATTCATTTCCTCAGCCCAAGGATAAGTAGGGGAGAGGGCTGGGTTGTGAAGCGGGTTTTGTTTTTGATCTGTAACTTTTTATAGAATGAAAATATCAAAAAAATGCAAGATAACTTTTTGAAAGCTGAATATAAGACGCAACTTTTGTGTTCAGACAGATTTGTGTTTTGATCGTTCGGTAAATTTTGACGGACAATTTACGAAGGACGTGATTTTTGGCTGTTTTAAAAAAGTGGCTGGGTTGTGAACCACCGGTCAAAGCCTGCTGAAAATCGGAAAAATCGAATTGAAGCACTCAAAATTGTACAGAAAACGAAGAATGCATTCATTTACAATACTTTCAGAAGGAAAACAAGTAGAGTACAAGTTGAGGAAGTAATAGAAGAATCGGAATGACATTTTTTTATTGCCATTTCATTTATCATCATCATCCACGTCGGTATCGCGATTTTTGCACGTGAAATACGAACACGTCATAAAAGAATGATATTTATTCACTTAGCCATGAATAATTTTCTCTTGATTTTTTTATTATTTTTTATATATATTTTTTTATTCATTATATGTGATATTACATAAAAACACTTTGTTCTAATGTATCGAATCATAGTTTACAGTTCGTTTACAACTCTAGCAAGAAATACGGGTGGTTCATAACCTAGCCACCGAGATGGTTCACAACCCAGCCAAGATGTAATTTTAGAAACGTCAAACACAAAATACGCACAATCTCAATACGAGATTTACCAATATTGGATCGAAAATAGAATCAAAACACTCAACAAATTTGCATAACACTTACCGTTTTGGCACCAAGTCAGTCACTTGGATAGCACTTTACAAACAATCCGAAAACTTTTTGCAAACAATTGTT
>WSXT02194959.1:0-19320 GCA_011762715.2 Neuroterus valhalla
CACAACTTCAATACAATAACCAGAAGGAATAGGATGTAAGGGAATAACAACTGCAGGGTGAGGATGAGGACCAGGACGACGTTGGCGATCTTCGAAACCAGCTACGGTGAAGAACCATTGGGCTGGATTTGATCCTGAAGAATAAATATGAAAATGGATTAGGTTGAATACTGAGAAATAGTTCTTTATTCTAATTATTGACTTCTTATACAAACGATTCATTTTTTAGGGTCAAAAGAGGCATGAGCTTCGGACACACTCCGTCTGATTGCGGGTTCAACTTCTGCCTCGCAATCTTGAGAGCATATAAACAAATATTCCATCAATAACAAATTCTGTCTTTGATTTTGGAATTCGGCAATATTTTTACGAAATTTCCAGATATTGTCAATAATGTGGCATGCTACATTTGTTTAATGTAGAAAAGTCATCCATTATGGTACACGAGTCCTTTATTAATTATAATACATGAGTTATATAAATCCATCGATACATGTAATTATTACTATTTTCCTGTTCATTCAATATATTTTATCGGTTGAGTTTTTTTTTCCATTCGTTTTCTAATCTGAGATTTTAAATGAGCCTTTTCTTTTGATCAATTTTTCACAATTTATTTCTCTGAGACATTCATAAAAGTGTCATGTATCTATTAATGATTGATCTCGCAAAAAACTCTCTTGAAATAAAAAGCATCCGAGTATTCGATTATACCCTTTATGCGTGTACTTTTTTGTAAAACTAAACGATTATGATTAGCCTTTTGTACACTTTCCCAGTGTCAGAAACTGGAGGTCAAGTTCGTTAGCCAGCTTTTTGGAAAAAAATTCAAAAAGTTAGAGCATTTTTAAAATTTTTGAGACCATTTTCTTCAAGACATGAAAATCGTAAGTACAGCTTCATGCAGCGAGTAGGAATTGGAACGATTTATCTCTATGATGCTTTTCGATGAAAGCGAAATTTTCAGAGTTATATCATTTTTGAAATTCGAAAATATAAATAAGAATGAGAATTTTTAGCACAAAAAATGATGAGAAATAGGAAGTTTCATTTTTTGGTCAAACTATGCAAGGTACGGAAAAATATAAATAAACAAAAATTGCGCACCAAAAAAAGATCTACAAAATTTTGTACAATGTCCTCGTTATAGGACAAGTAGTTCTTGCTTGATTGAAAAAATACCATATCAAAAAGGGAAAAATTAAACTTTCAAACGATTGTCACAAACTTAGGAAAAGACAAATAAACACAAGTTCTTTACCAGCAAAATATCTTGATATTTCTTCCAATCGAGAAAGAAAGTTTTGAAAATGAATTAATAAACTATTTTAGAAAATGACGGGGGCTTAGACAGAAAATTGATAAAGTGATCGAGTGCGCAGCACTTGACATGAGATGAGAATGTATTCGTTAAAGCCGGAAAAGCTTCAAACAAATGGTTCAGTAATTCTCCTGAGAGAATAAGACTTTTGCATTTAATCTAACATAACAAGTTAAATATTAATTAAGCCTCTCGAGGAACTAAAATCGTATATTTCAGAACAATGAAAAATAGCTCATCAGTTCTAATCAAAGCTGTAATCAGAGAATTTTATCATCTGCTTGAAATGTAGAACTCAAAAACTTGAAAGTTAGGGTAGGGTTACGGGTTTCGAGGTCAACAATCACGATTTCAGTTTGTAATCGTCAAAAAAAAAGTTGATTCAAAGGATTTAACGTATCAAATTCTCAATTCCCCAAAAACTTGAAATAGTTTATTCCAAGTCGTCAACTAATGTGATTCACAATTTCAAGAAAGCCCAGTACGTGCGCAATAAGAAGGAATCGTCAAACGACGGATGAGAGCGTGAATTTTAATCCAAGTGATTTGGAATTTTGTTTTTACGGTTTTTCTGTTCGCTGCAAGTACTTGGAGCCAATCAGTTGTAAATTTTAGAGAGTTACTAACTGTTTTCAATTCGCGAATTTGTTTTCGACAAAAAAAACATCAAATTTGTAGTCAGCGAACTCACAAACCCTTGTTTCCCTTTTAAAGAGCAAATCAGTTGTAATTTTCGAAAGTCATCCGTTATTTTGAACTCGTCATTTCATTTACGGAGAATGCTATTACAAATTTTTAATCAGTGACCCCAGAAACCCTTTATTAGTAATTTCTATAAAACAGATATTCTTTTCAATTTTTGACCACCCTTTGATTTTTGTATGTTTAGAACATTCAAAAATCTTCATAATATTCATAAAGTAATAAGTAAAGTTCACCTACTTGTCGAGCTTAGAAATACCAGGCAGGTGAAGAGTAGAATGATGATATTCATTGTTTCTAGATACGAATAGTAGAAACGATAGAGAATTGAGACTGATCGTGCCCAATCTCACAGAGAACAACCGCTGAAATTCTAGCGATTCCTTAATTAAGAGGGGGAGTAAAGATCGTTGACATATAATTTCGAAACCTTTTGTATATGCTCTATGTTTTCCTTGTAGAAGCATTTGAACTGTTCGTCAATATAATTTCAATTAAAATTTGTAATGTATACATCATCAGTAATAAATTATCTTAATCCTGAAGAATACATTGATAACATTAAAAATCTTCTCCAAGTCTGCGTATAATACATTAGCCCAAGCGGTTACAGAATTCCACGAGACCGATCCAATAAAGAGGCAATGATTTTACCTAATAAACTTCAGATTTATGAAAGCCCTTTTAAGTGATTTAAGCATTATATTTTTTATTTAATAAAAAATGCAACTATTCTGTTGGGAGCTTACGTATATTGTTGAAAATTTTTACTTTTTGTGAAAGTTATCCTCTTTTGCGTTACCAATTTTTTTTTACAGCTCGAAGCTTAACTTATCATGGTACTTTGATGAATAAAGATTCTTCTATATTGAAAAATGTCACATTTACATAGAAGAATATTGGAAACAGGCATTCCGTCAAATATTGAAAAAACAGACGCGAATTTAGAAAGCGATGAACACGAGTGGATCTTTTCGAGTCTTGTCCACTGAGCCAATGCAGAAAAGAGAAGCTCTTGAAAATGAAATATAAACTAGTCCCCATTTTATGGGGGGCAAAAACTGTTAAAAATTGCTGCCCCAATGTCCAAGTACCAACTAGTTGGATTCTGTACAAAATAATTTAGCGTCATTTGAGAAAAATCTGAATTTACGAGAAAAACTTCAAAGTGTTATTATAAAAAAATACCAATTTCCAAGAGAACAAATAATATTTTTCAATGAATAGAATTCTTGGGCAAATATAAGGTACTCATCCTCGCATAATCATGTAGCTTTGCCGACTAAAGATTCCTATATATTGAAAATTGCCACTTTAACACAAAAGAATATTGGAAACAGACCTTCTGTCGAATATTAGAAAAACAGACGAGAATTTGGAGAGTGATTAACACAAGTGCATCTTTTGGAGTCTTCTTGATCTAGCATTATCGATTTATT
The DNA here is from genome assembly GCA_011762715.2 of Neuroterus valhalla. Taxonomy (NCBI): domain Eukaryota; kingdom Metazoa; phylum Arthropoda; class Insecta; order Hymenoptera; family Cynipidae; genus Neuroterus; species Neuroterus valhalla. The sequence continues at coordinate 3,463 of WSXT02194959.1, forward strand.
AGTACTAAGAATGTTTTCCTTTTTGGTGTACTCTCTGATTTTCAGAATATAATATACTTGTCTTTCTTCTCAAAGGAGGAGAAAATTTAAATTAATACTTCTATTGTTACAAGCAAAAATGTTCAAATTATGGCCTGGAATTGCGATTCATAATTCTGTGCTTGCACCCACTATACTGTAGGGCAGCGTGATTTCGAAAACCCTGTTGCACTATGTGAGTGTGGCTATTTTCTGATGCAGTCACAAAGAGTTATTCATACATAGTTAAGATAATCAAGCTAAGACATATTTTATAAAGAAGAGATGTGTAAGTTATTTTGTTCGTATTATTTGTGTTCTTAGTGATGTAAAACATTTCTTCAAAATTCATTTTTTGTAGTAACTATCCGAGAACCATCATCTGTGCACTAGAATAATGTATGAGTGATTACATATTGCTTTGATTATTTCAAAAGATTTTATGATGATTCGCAGTAAAAAGAAAAAAACGTAATCAAGACAGTGGATCGATGAATACGAACTAATGTATAATACCTCGTGCCCAGGTAGGAAGATAAGAGTGGGAAGTAACTCTATAATGAGTAATTATAGTCATACTATTATTAGGATGTTCCTGTATTTGCTGCAACGTTGGTGGTACCACGCATTTCATCAGCGTTATAGTTAAGCACAAGAAATGCTGAAAAGAAATTGTAATTTTGTAATTTTAAGAAACAGCGATTTTCCAGGAAATCTTCATTATTATCATTAAGAAGTTGGAGATCCGCCCAAAAATTAGTGTTAGCCAGAAGGCGTTCATATATGTGATTCGAGGCGCGATCTTCTGCAGGTGGATCATATAGATATTCAAACAGAACATGACCATCTCGCATTCGTACAGAAACTTAGTTTCCTCTAACAGGTGCATTAGTAGGTAATGTTCCTACCATGCTTCTATTTTGACCACCGTTTCTTCTTCGATTACTCTTAAATGCTGCAATCAATGCTATGAGAAAAACAAAGAATCAGAATTACAATAAGAGCGGATGCGACAAAGGTCCTAATAAATCAGTCTATTGGCTCTCTATGCGCGTATAAGTTTCGCTACTGGAGTAGATTACTATCCGTAGCAGAACTCACGAATTATTTGGTTACAAAGATTATTGAATAGAAATTCAACATTTGCCAAGACCTTTTTTCCGAGGTACTAACAGATGGCTAACGAACCTGAGTCATTGAAGAGAAAAAATGGAAGTGAGTTTCTGCTGGGACTTATTTTCAGATAGTTGACGTTGAGTTGGTCGGAATTTTCCGCTTGTTTTCTGGACTGTCACATCCATCACCGGAATTCCGGAATCAGGTTGAACTGAGGGAGAAAGTATTAGAATTCCTCTGTGCTAAAACTGCCTTAACAGACTATTGTTTTATATTCACAGGATCGAGAGAATTCGTTTACGAGTAAAACTATGGAAAAAGATCATCATTTTACATTCAAGTATATAAAAATTCAAAGGAATGGTCATTAGATTTGAAAAAATCGCAGAATGATGCAAACTGATCGTAAATATGTCTGTTGGTATGTGAAAGGAAAAACAGAGGGTGAAGTTTGTTTTTCTTGTGATATAATTGCGAGGTAGGATATACTAGCTACAAGTCTGCTCTACGTGTGCTTCTTTCATTTGAAAAATGAGGATCTAAGTTACAAACAGCGAATGCTATGCAATCCTCTGTGAGATCAACCTATTATCAGCTCGTTTAGAGCTTAAGTTTTGAAATTCCCGGTAACCCCAGCACTAGCGCTGCACGTGACCAAGTTAGTCTATCGAAAAATTCCGTAATGCTAGTCAGTGTCTTAGAATCATCGTCTAAAGCTGAGGATACGTGCGCCCATTTTGACAAAACAAAATCACCCCAAATTTCCTCTGAACTGGGAAATAAGGCTAATGTTTTCTGGTGCGATTATCGGAACCTGTTCGGAGTCTTAGAACGAACAGTCAGAGATTTTTGATCCTTCTTTTGCCAATGTTGAAGCAAGCTTTTCAAACCGAATCGTTTCTCTACAGCATCTCTACTCCTCGAAAGTGGCAAAAGTGCAGCATCGCTTCCCTAAGGAAAATTCGGAATATCAAAATACTTTTCAGGGCAACGATGCAGGTGAAATACCTTCACCTTTTCCCAAGTCTTCTTGGGAGCGGAAAGGCACATCTGCGATTGGTGATGGAAATGATGTAGATTACATATCTTTCTCTTTTCTCGAGTCCTGTAGGTGGTGCAAAAGCACAATGTGCCTGGTCTTGGGAATAATATAGGTCATATAGCGGAGAATGTGGAATCGGGTTGGGGAGACTCGGCGCACTTTTGCCACTTTGGAGAGGGAGAGATGCTGCAAAGAGACAGATTGGTCACTGATTGAGAATTTGCTCCATATCGACCAGAAGATTCTTGTTCATTTTGGCGTACAACTTTTGTTGTTCAACAAAGAAATTTAAACATAAAAGTATTTTCCATAAAATCAGTTTTTCGCTACCTGTATTTCCATTTAACCACAATGTTTCAGATAGTGGCTATAACAGTAGCAATAGCATAATCGATAAGACCGAAATTCTTGAAAGTGTACTGTTTTTTTCCAGCAAGACTCTTTCTTTTCCAAATGAACATGTCTGAACATTGTCCATCCAATGCCTCCATGGACAAATAAGATCTTTTCAACGTCAAAAACGAAGAATCAAATTTTTTCTCTTTTGTTATCAAGAGTATTCGTTGACGATCACAAAATTGTGGAATCATAGGCGTGTAGTAACCCAAAATCATTCAGAAATACTCGTACAAATGTCTGAAGCCTAATCTTCAATGCCGTCTGCCTATTCAATGACAAGATGGGGCAGCGCTATTTTTATATATAAGTATCAACAAGCGGTCATTTGATTTCATTGAAACTTATCAAAATTATGATAATATATAGGAGAGATTCGTAACTTAAAGGACTTCAGGGAATTTTGAAAATAACTGGAGTCAACCAACATCAAATTCTGGATCTAAAGGGTACCCCCCGTTAACAATCCCAAAATGAATTTGAGCTATCTTTTTCACACTATTTAAAAGGTAGTTTGGCCCTATGAGCAGCCACCATTTCCTAACCCCCGGATATATATGAGCTAAAAACCATCATTTCACGATATATTTTTTTCCTCAAGAACCGATAATGACATATCAACGACAAAAATCAGGCATACATTACTCCTGAATAGGAATATGTGTGAATTTTTTCGAGTCATGACATTGAGTTTCTCTATCATAAAAAAATTATAACCCGAAAAAAATTTTTCAAGTGCGATAACTTTGCTCAACAAAATGTCTGCACAAAATTTTTTTTTTTTAATGTATGATTTTTTATCAACAATCAAAAGACTTAATGGAAAATGTCGATTTTTACTGGGGTCGTCGCGATAAAGTCGAAAAAATCGTTATATTCTACTCGTATATTCAAAAATCTAAAATTCATGAATGAATGATCAACAACTACGGACGGCTGATCGCACCCACATTGTTTGATGTATAAATCTATTCATAAATGTGTACATGTACATATACACATAAGGATGCTTGATATGTAAGGCGTTGTCCTAGAAGTTCATTTTACATTAGGAATCTGGTCAATTTCAGTTAAAATCGAGTATCTCGGATTTTCAAGTTATCAGTTTATGAACAGGAAGAAAATTCTGAGACAATTATTTTTTAGTATTTAGATGTTTATCCTATGGCCAGAGAATGCATGTTGTATTTGCAGTGAATTCTCAATCATATATTACAAATATTAATGAACGTAGGAAATGGCTGATCAATTATTCTCTACTGCCACAACTGAAGGGCGGAGAGAAAATGAATGTAAAGTCAGAAATCCGAATTAGAAAAATAAAAAATTTTGACAGATAAATATTGTTATTCTGTTAAGTGGTACGTGGCAACTTACACGAAATGAGAGAACGATAATATACTTGCTTATGCATCAATACCCGCAAAAAAGACGCAATCAAAGATAGACTCTCATAATTTAAACGCTCAAGAATTCGAAAAGCTACTTTTCATATGAAGTACATTCCTATTTTGATCACTTTCTTCATTTGTCTCAGTAACTAAGTCTCCAAAGTCAAACAATTTGGTCAACTATTCCGCTGGTTTGGAAATTTTAGAGAAAAATCTTGCATGAGTTAGATAATGAATAATCGCAGCAACATGGGAACAACAGCCGACGGTCCTATTGCCATCAGCTCAGTTTCAACAGTATCGTTTGATACATCCAATTCCATTTATATTTGATTCGTAATGAACATAAGATTTGTATGTTTTACTATTCATATGTCTCGAATTCACTTTGAATATAATTATGCAATAATTAGGCGCTTATTTATTCCGCCTTTACTCGCGCGGAACGTGTAAGTCCGTGTTCAATACACACACGCGGGGCGTCGTGTGTGCGCTGCGCCGTCTTGAGCAAAAGTAGGCGAAAGGACGACGTGTGAGAACGGGAAGCGCAGAGTTTACATCGGCTAACAGGGCAGTCGTCTTTTCGACGCCAGCTCCCTATGAGACCTTCCCCCACTCTGGCACTCTTCGGCGTCGAAACTCCCTTCCGCGCTGCTGCTGCTGCCGGCGGGAACCAAAATTCGTCGCCGATGCTGTGACGTAAGTTGGCAAGATGGCCGCATGCCGATGCACACTGGGGATATAGCGATAATTTCGTTCAAAACCACCTACAGGTCGCAAATCTTAACCAAATCAAACAAAATTTAGCCAGAAATGTTTGTGATTCAAATGAAGAGTTATGAACATAACAGGTCAATTTTGAACTGGGTATAATTATTCTTCGTCAAATTTTCTGACAAAGACAACAAAAAATCCATAAAGCAGCAATAAGTTATTCTTCAATCAATATCTTGATTGAAGAATAAGAAAAAAATGATTCTGAGTTTGAAGCTCCTAATTTATAAGTTTCAGATATAAGAGTTGACAAAATAATCACGAAAAAAATAAATTCAAGATAAAACATATATTTTATGAAATGTAATTTGAAATACAAGAAACATTTACATAATAAGTGGACAAATAGCAAAAACAACCTAACTATCAAATCCATAAATTTTTCGAATAATTTATTTGTTCAAACAGATTAACTCAAAACAACTCAATTTATACTGAGAACACATTTTTTAATATATAATGAGATTTGAAAATGTTTCTTATTCAAATATACAATTGCAGTTAGTGCACGAAAAAAACCCTTCAGATAAAATATGTTGCATTTGTATTATCAGTAATATTTCCTGGTAGACGTTTGAAGTGTTTTTAGGATTCAATATAGATTATGCGAAATTGATTATTTAGTCATATGGTTATAACAAATTGAATTTCAAATATAAAATATACTGCTTCGGACATAATTTTTCCAGTCGAATTCGATTTTAGAATTCATTTTGCAAAAAAATTGAAATAAGCAATAATTTATTCAAAGAAATTGTGTAAACAAATATATTTTGCAAAACTAATAGAGAATCCAAAATCAGCTATGCCTCAAACTCCTTAAAATCTTATCATAAATCATCTTTTCTCTTGGAAATTCAATCACAAACATTTCTGGCTAAATTTTGTTTGATTTGGTTAAGATTTGCGACCTGCAGGTGGTTTTGAACGAAATTATCGCTATATCCCCAGCATGCCTCGGCGTGCGGCCATCTTGCCAACTGACGTCACAGCATTGGCAACGAATTCCGGTTCCCGCCGGCAGCAGCAGCAGCGCGGAAGGGAGTTTCGACGTCACAGAGCGCCAGAGTGGGGGAAGGTCTCATAGGGAGCTGGCATCGAAAAGAGGATCGCCCGGCTAACAGAACGGTAGGGAGGGAGAAAGAAAGAGAGAGGGAGGGAGAGATAGCTGCGTGTGTAGAAAAATCTGCCGAAAAATCAGTCTCTTTTCTCGTGACGGGGTATCCCGTTTTTCCCAGTTAGATCGCCTCACTCAGAGTATATGTATACCCTCACAAAAGAAGCAAAGCTTCAATTATTCATGGAAATATTGGTAGGAGTAGGAAGGAAAATGAAGAGAGGAGAAAAAGAGGGAAGGGAAAAGAAGGAAGAGGATATAATGAAGGAGAAAATAGTGACGGTGATAGAGACAGCAAATGAGAGGAAGGCAGCAGGAATAGATGGAATGGACAATGAACTATGGAAATATGGGGGAACGGGAATGAAGAAGTAGGCTTGGATAATGTGCAACAGAGCATAGAGAAGGCAAGTCTCGCCAGAAACATGGGAAGGAGGGATATTATTACCAATAGTAAAGAGAAAAAAGATGTAAGAGATTGAATAATATAAGGCGGTGACGTCGATGTCGACATTTTAAAATATATATGTTTCAATAGCTTCAGAGAGATCAGAAAAAAGGAGAGAAAAAAGATCATCCCACCAAATCAGACGGGATTTGGGGAAGGTATGGGAGGGATGGATGATGCCTGTGTTCTGAATGTATTATAAATAAAGATCAAGAAGGAAGAAAGGAAGGATATTGAGAAGGATCGGTGTAAGGGAAAGAGTAGCTTAAAGCTTCAGGGAGACAGGAAGTAAGATAAGGGTGAGAGAATAAATAGCAGAAATGGTTTAGATGGCTGGAGGTGTTAGACAGGAATGTCCATTGAGCCCACTCCTGTTCAATATTCCAATTTCACATACGGGATTGGAAAAATTCCTAGTTGAAAAAACTGTGGCCTAATGCAGATAAAACTAAGGTGATGAGATTCTAGAAAGCGTATAGCAAGAATGAAAAAATTTATAGCGAGATGAGGAGGTAATGAGTAAGAGGAGGTGAAGGAATTTGATTATCTCGGTTCGATAGTGCAGAAAAATGTGGAGCATAGAGCACATATTAGGGCAAGGGTTAAGAAAACGGCAGAAGTAATAAAGCAGATATTGGGAATCGAAAAAAAAAGGTTTGGTAAGAACTGGAAGAGGCGTTTGAAGTTTGATACGCTTACATGGCAGGTATTAGGCTATGGGGCAGAAATATAATGATGGGAGGAGAAAAAGAACATAGAAAAAACCCAAAAGAGATATGTTGGATGGACATTATGGGTAGACTGGAGAACGCCGGATTAAATGGTAAGAGAAAAAACTCAATGGGATGAGTTAAAACAAAGGCAGGAAAGAGAGAATGGGATTTAAAAGAGAAACTAAGAAGGGAAGAAGGAGGGGAGTTGGCGAGACATCCTTACGAAGAAGTGGGAAGAAGAGACAAGAGGACCGTAAGAATAACAGGACGGGAAAAATAAAAAAATAAAATTTTTTAGAGATCCTAAGTTAGGAGTAGAGGGCACTATAGGTTTGATGAATTGGAAAGAAGAGATAAAGAAAGGCAATGGTTTGCCATATAAGAGTTGTCATTCTGGAAATTGACATATGGACATCAGATTCAATATCAGTGACCCTAAATACCCCCAAGAAGTGATTATCACCAATCTCACAGTTATTTTATGGTTCTTGGCCGCTATATTAGATTCAGCCTTTGTACGCCATAAGAATTAAAGTTTATTCTTATGAGAATAATCCAGGTTTTCCTCCAAACCCATTCTTGAGGGTTCCTCCCTAAACCATGTAGCTGAATTCTAGGCAAATTTCCCCCCCCCCCCCCCCCCCTCTAGAATTGTTTTTTCTTACAATCTACCATAAGAAAGTAGATTTCATTTATTAATACATAATTTGAAAAGCAACGTAGATCTGATTGAACTGCCCATCTCCCCTTCTGCAGATTACCGTAGTGTTTCTCATAACCACTACCCCCTAAAATCAGCTATGTAGTTTATGGACGACCTCTAAGGATGAAAATAGTTTTTCAACCTTCTCCCTATTTTTCATACATTAACATTAGACTTACCGTACATCGCTATAAACTTCCAAAGTCAGTGCCCTTCTTTTACCAATTGAATCAGTTTATTGAATTTCTAATGTTTAATCAGTTACTTCGCGTAACTTATTCCCGTTCAATCCATTGTACGAGACACATTATCTTCGAAATATTCATTTCGAAGAATCTTGTAATCTTTTCTAAAATTTCTTAGTATCCGTAGCGTGACGTGACACTTGCATAGGGAAAAGAAATTCTTAAAGTTTTTACGTACAAAATTTGATGTTCTTTTCCGCATGTATAATGTAAATGTACAGTGCGAATGGCCTCCTACGTTCTCAACATCAAACACGAAAAATCGTACTTGTTAGGATTCAACAATTGTCGTCCACGTACCGGAACTGGTCGGGCTTTTGTTGAGTTTATTGGCTTGAAATCGCGCAATTTTTGAATCACAATCTTACATGCAGCGGATTCCATACAGCATAAAGGCAGCACTCATCTCACCATAGGATCTTGTTAAGATTGCTACAAAAGTGCTAAATAAAACGCGCGATAATATCGATCATCTCCTCGGAGATACGGCGGACCATAGTTTGCGGCTATGATGTACGAAATAGCGTTGAAATATTCCGCAGATAATGGTGAATAACTAAAATACCCTTAGTTAGTCCTGGGGCATTTTGGTCCCCTTGAGAGCTTCTGAAAAATTAACATCATCCTGAGAGTCGAGCGGTCCAACGATGGAAGAATGCTTAGCGTTTCATAGTAGAAAAGTGGAAGGGAGTTTCCCGCTTGATACCACGATGATTCGAAATCGATAGCTACCCTCCCAAATATGCAGCAGTCGTGGTAAGTGAATTATGATCCCTTTGAGAAGACGACATACTTGTGACAGGCAATGAGAAACTTGAATCACATTATCGTTTACAGAATGTCCCTAAAGCCTAAAACTAACATGGCCTTGTGGGCCATAAAATACGCATTATAAGCGAACATTTCGCATTTGTGCCTGTGTCTACTTCACAACTCTTGTGCTAATGTTGTTTCAAATTGCATAATTCTCGTACGGTTAATCTTCAGGGCATCGTTCCATCTTAATGTACCAGGAATTAGTGTAATTTGACAGCCAAATGTATCTCAAATTAGGCATGGGACAATAGTCATATTCGGGGAACGGAAATCAAAAAGTTGACTAGAGTGAATAGCGGATAGTCCCAGGTTAAAACCTTGTCTTGATTATTTGCGACGTGCGAGGGCTATGTTCTCTGAGTGGTTTATTGTAAACGACTTTGTTATACTTTTCTATCTTCTAGAATTTGAAACATTCAAGCATCCGCTGAGTCTCGGATGGTCGTGCTGCGTGTTCGCAATGTATCATACTTCGCATCTAATTTCATCATAAGAAGTAATAAGAGGTTCAGTAACTATTCTTGTTGAATCACATCTGTCTCATATTTTTTTTTACCACACGTCACTGTCACTTGTACGAGCACAGACACTTAACTTCTCCTACTTTTGTTTTCTTCATTATTCTATTATACCATTAAGCCAAATCCCCTTCCGGATGACCACAACTTGTCTGATTCTAGCTCCGTTACAGTATTAGGGATCAGAAAGTTTATATAGAAAGTTTGACAGAAGGATGTAAAGAAAAGGAGATGGGGGAAAACTTCAAGATTGATTTTAGAAGCCATCGCGTGCAGTTTACTCAAACATCGCACACGTCTAACAACATAGCTGCGATACAGGTCGATACATGCGATACATTCTTCCCTTGGTACGTCCAAGTCTCACTACCATACAGTACAATTGGTACAAGCACATGATTATATATCGTGATTTTGGCCCCATTTGTTAGGTTTCTGCCAGTTGAGGCGAGCGAATTATTTCATATAATGTCGTCAAAATTTTATTATCGTTTTCTTGTCTTCATCGTATTTGAATTCGTGCCACACTCTACGTGCTTTGAGAGATCGTAAAGGTATTTATATAATTTGTCATATAAAAAGGTGTAATTTTTTAATCGTCGATTCTAAAGTTTGTGTGTCTTCGTTTTTTTTTGTTTTAACAGTGTGGCATTTTATATGGAAATTATGGTCTGACATTGCAATTTATCGGAGCAGGGAAGAATTACAGTTCCGTAGAAGTGACCATTGATCACTTTGTTTGACTGTTGACCAACACGAAAATCTAGTCAATCGTTCACGAATTGGATTGCGATAGTAACAAAATTTACAATTAATGCTCGAATCCTAATTTTTATCGATTGATTTGTATGTATATGCGTATTTATTTATTATTATGTGTGTGTGTGTGTGAATTTTTGCGTACTTGTTGTATAATTGTTGTTTCCTTTAACTTAATATAATGATACGATTGAGCAGGTTAACCGAAATAAATAATTTGGTACACAGTGGTGAATAAACTTCTAAGATACACGAAATTATTAACTGGTTCTATCCTCTTATTATCTTAAGCGACGTTTCATGAAGTTTCCTCACAACTTGTTTCGAATACAACAGCTTCTGTTCCATTCACGTAAACCTAAAGATTCGTATTCTTCATGCCCGTATCCAGTCTGCTCATCATCATCTGCAAATCATCGCCTGATTCTGTTGTAACGATCTTATACCTTCTTTGTCGAAGAGAGACATCCTCAGCCATTTTGTATAGGCAACTAATTCAGTTGATCGATGCACTTGCACAAGTTATTATATCTTTACCTTCTTATCATGATAAAAGAGAACTGGTTTTATGGGAAAATCGACTTTTGCGGATCTCATGAAAACCTTCACATTTCGAGATCCCCTGAATCCCAAAAAAACAGGTTTTACGTTAGTATGTTTCTGTCTGTCGTTGTCATGTAGCCATCGTTTGTATATCGCATAACTTTTGAAACACTAAGTGGGGGGATGAAAAAAACTGTTATTTTTAAAATGGTGTAAAATTTCATTACCAAGAATTTTCGGGGTGGATGCGCTGTCTTTCTTTTATTGGCAAGAATAATATTAAAAATAAAGATAGTTCATTTTGTGGCCAAACTGTACGAGATTGAAAAAATGTTCGGAATCAAAATTGTTTATTCTGAAAAGATAAACAAATTTTCGGAAATGTCTTCTTATGAGACGCAGATATTTTGTTTCAATTGTAGAAACAACAAATTAAATAGAAAAGTCGAGTTTCCAGCGAAACTATACGAGATACAAAAAAATGTACAAGAAATCGAAAATTTCTTATTCTAAAAGTTTACACAAATTTTGATGAAATTATTAGAACAAAACGAGTAAGCATTTATTTGTTTCAATAATAATGCTCATTATGAATTGTAATATCATAATAAATATTGAAGTATTTATAACAAATAAATTGATGCTTCGTGTTGCATCATCTAAACAAGCAGTCTCGGATCGAGGTGTATGAAGTAATATAATAAGTATTAAATATATTAGACGGTTTAAGGTAGTTCACCGAAATGGGACCTTACTTACGGGTTGTCCAAAATTTTCAGAATATGTAGAAAATATTGTTACAAATACGATCAATTATGTTTAGTTTTTTTTTGCATGGGTCTCCAATAGCTAACAATAGCTTTAATGGTGAGAAGAGAAATTGTCAATTCTTGCATCTATCTGAGCGTTAACTTTTGAATGTGACTGTCGCGAGACAACTACCTTAAACAGATTTGAATCGAGTGCGATATATATATGCGTGTGTGTGTGTGTGTATTTGTGTAACGCGATATAGAAGTTCCCCTACTCTGGTGCGCAGGTAGAAAATAGTATATTATGCACCTAGGGATAGACACAGGCGTGTTTTGTTGAGCGCGTTGTTTACGAGCCGAACTGGCCTTCTGCGAATCGACAGAGTATTCTCAGGGTTTGAGATTATAAATCAAGGAAACTAGAAGACAGAATTTCATTATTATTGGGGCTCAGAGAAGAGCCATAGGGATCATTTTTACATGCAGATATGTTTAAAAATAGTACAAAAAGGTGATCGTGGCATTATGGTTGTTGCTGGTGAAACACCACATTTGATTTTTGGGGCCATATTTTCCTATTAACTGAAGTATGAGTAGTTTGAGAGTATGCAAGAAATTTCGAGATTGTAGGTCCGTTAGAAAGAGGTAAAGATATGGAAAACTTACAGTATCGTACTTCTCTCTAGCAAAAGAAGGATCATTCCGTTTCGCTACATGTTGTACATGTCGACAGTACTAAAGAGTCATACAACAAAAATATAATGATGCAACACTCTACCCGAGTAGAATATAGTTGATCAGTCAATATGTAACATGAATTCGCTTTTTCTCACTGACACAAAAGTCCAGAGAAATTCATAATTCAGTTCCCGTTTAAACCTCTTTCAACTTCATTGGACTATATGTTTCTGGATTAAATAAATGGCAGTTCTGAATACGGAGATGAGTAAAATGCATTTTCTTGATTCGAAGCTTATTGTTTTTTCGTCTGCACTTGTTTGCTTATTATTTCGGAAATGTTGTCAATTTCTCCCTACTTACAAGTGCAAGATTTATTTTAAAAATGTTCCACGAAACGCAAAACGTCTTTTGTCGAAGTGAGAGATTTCGGAGACAGGCTCAAGATGAATAACTTCGAGAGCGGTTACTATGAAAATTCTGAGTGAAAAATTTTAAACGCATAACATGGCTTATTATAACTCTCATGAGATGATCTTCCAATTAGTTCAAATGCACTATAGGCGCGAAGCCAATGGAAGGTACGACGTCCTGAAGTAAGGGATTTTCGTTAACGTGATCTGTCTAGATTTCCTGCACTTTCGCAAACAATGACGTTATTACGTGGTAGGAATAGTAACTCCGGCTATAGCACACGCCATGCGAAAGATTCATTTCGCACGACCTACGTCGCTGTGTTATCATGCGTGAGGGGACGTCAGACTGTCATGTTAAGGTACGAACGCTTAAGTTATTCCCTGGCATCCGCAATACCATATGTTAAAGATTCAACGAACAAACCTTCTCATTTAAATAAATGATTATTTCACAGTAAGCATACAAAAACTCTAAATGGGGCCTAAAAACATATTTCAAAAGTGTCCCAATCAATCGCGGAAGTAAGAAACAGGGTGATCCTCATTTTTTAAATTTAAATGGGGGATCCCAAAAATCAATTCGAAAATAGAAATCATCTAATATAACACCGGTCTACAGCATTCTTGCGCACGATTTATACATACTTTATTTTCATCGCTTTTATACTAAGAAATAAGAATAAGGACAAAAAATAGTTCTGAATTTGCTTCTATGTGTAAAAAATGGAAAATTCAAGTCTATAAAAATGCATAAGATTGGACACAGAGCTGATTTATCAAAAGATAAAGCAACATCAATTTATGATTAATTCTTATAATACAAGTTTTAAAATAGAGTCCAAATGATTAAAAATGAACAGATTTACTTTTCATGTCATGTTCAGTAGAAGTTACCTTTTATTAACCTTCAAATATGGTCCCCCATCATGCATCCAGTATATACTGGCCTTGGTAACGTTTCTCAAATTGTCTTATACCTTGACGGAAGCGTTCCCCCTGTTCTCCCGGAAAAATTCCTATATTATCGTTAAATTTATCTGAATAAGAGTGTAACATGTGCATCTTTAGAGACATTCTACATCCGATGATGGAAAAATTCATCATCATGTCAGTGATCAGCTCGTCATAATTTCCAGCTGTATGGTTTCCATAAAAAACATGAACTACATGAGCCTTAAAACTGTTCCAGGCTCTTTGCTCCTCATTTCTGAGTAACTGCGAGAAAATATCACATTCCATAATTTTTTTTATTTGAGGGCCCACAAAGATTTCAGCTTTAATTTTTGCCTCCGAAAGCTTAGAAAAAAAAGTTCTTCAAATATTTGGAAGCTTGGAACGCATGATAAGAGCCTTTTCAAATTGCTTAATAAGGCCCAATTGAATATACAATGGTGGCAATAATATAGTTTTCGGATCGACAATGGCTCCCCATTTTATGTTGCATTTTCCCGCTCCGTACTTAGTATGTACAGGCCAATGTTTTTGGCGGTAGTGAGCGGCATCATATCTACTATCCCTACGGCAAAGATAACAGGAGTATTTAGTATATCCACCTTGCATTCTAGTCAGAAAACACACCATCTTGAAGACTCCAATAACTTCCCACTTTTATTTCATATATTTAATTGCAGTCAATAGCATTTTAATACCTTTCTTTCGACATCGATAGCGTGCTATGACCGACATTCATTAGGCGTGAAAATGAAAAATGGTAAAATTGCTATAACTTCTTAAAAAGTAAATATTTTCGTTTTGTGATTGCATTATTTTATATATATTTGCTTATATAATCAAATATAAAAAATCTCATGCAGCACATCTTTTCATGTATATTATGAGATCTGTTCAAAAAATAAGGAGACTTATTTTATATTTCCAGAACTGGTACAGACAGAAAGTTAGGTCTTGGTTATTATATGACTCGTACAGTTAGACTCTCTACCCTACTCAAAACTTTAACCAAGTGTTTATTGTCTGCCATGACCAGTGCGTGACTGACAGGAAATTTTTATTACATTTTTCTTGGTTTCTAGTAATCCTATAAACACTAAAAAGAGTTAGGGTCGTCAAAGTCAGGTGTTAGGTAGAGAGAAATAAAGGAGTGGGGTGGAGTTAACGAATTTTATTGGGGGAGGGTGGGAGCTATTTGACCTGGTCCTGATCTACGTTTGATCTCAAAATTGTATATGCTTTTTCTATAGGTTCATCGAATATTATGAAAAGAGAAGCGTGCATTTCGGTTCCCTTCATTAACTCTGAAGAACCGCTACAGAAATTTTGAAATGTTGAACAAATTGAGTCAAAGAACACGTCGGCAAGTGCCCTCCAGGTTGCGTTTCGTAAGCTACATGACAGGATAGATACACAACTATATCTGTTCAGAAAATTTTTTTCTCTATGGCACATTTGCATGCCAAGAGCTTTAGGCTTAGCTGTACTCAAAGGAAATCAGACTTAAATAAGAGCTTTCAGCATATGAGTATCAAGAATCGAATTCCATTCTGCTTTCTACTGTTTGACCACGGATAAAATGAATTTAAATTTAACAAAGAACACTTTCATTTCTATTTGAATTTCACTTTCCAAGAGCTTCAGTTTGGGTTTTTGCTAAGGAAAATCGTTCTAAAAGAAACGATTTAGCATACGGATCTCACAAACAGAATTTCCAAATGTCTTTTTTACCAGTTCAGGAAAATGAAAGAAATATCATAGATGAGACTATAAAAATATTCTTTCTTTGAGAACACTCTAGTTGGTACACATTAAAAACAAATTGAAACTCTCTGCCACAAATATTGTAGCAGCTAGAAGTGGCAAACGACAGACGGACGATGCGAGAACTTTTGAGTGGTAGGTTGAAGAACAATGACGATCTGTGTTTTGGACGCTCTCCGTCAAGCATGAGCAAATTGTTTTCTTTTCTCTTGCATAAAAGGTATTGTACTCTAAGCATTTATTTGTTAAGGCTTTGCAATGTTTAAGCATTAAATATTAGAATTTAGGAATGCGAAACGGATCACTACCTCATAGTTCCAAAAATAAATCTTGGCCAAGGATAGAGGAGAAAAAGCCTTGTAATTAATCAAAGCGGACGCGAGTAAGAATAGAAAATCTGCAAAAACCAGAAGTTCAAATAGCATATCGTCCAAAGCTCGATGAATATTGAGGGCATTACAAAGAAGATTAGAAGAGAGAGAGATTGATTACAAGGAAGTAGGGGGTGCATGGATATTACTGCAGGATGGTATCTTCGAGAGTGAATCGGAAGTGTGTGGTATTGCTACTGTAGATAGAGAGTCTGGTGATGCTTGGTAGAATGACGATATAAGCGTGGCAGTCCATGAGAAAATAGAAGTGTACTCGAGAATGCTGAATATTAGAGGTCTTAGCGACAAGGGATGCACTAGAGTAGT